>JARVGQ010000390.1:16281413-16292974 GCA_031762355.1 Hypsolebias martinsi | reverse complement strand
TCTAAAGATAAAACGTGTTAATTTACCATCATTTTTGGTCACACATGGAAAAATTATGTTTAACCTAAAAAGAAGTGAACCCATTTTTAAATCAATAATTATTATTTCGAGACTTGAACAAGTCCTTTACAATTATTGGAAAGTGTAAGGTGGAATAGGTATCCACAGCCTGTTCTACTACATCAATTGGTGGCCCAAACAGTCTTCTAAAAGGGATATTATAGTTATATGTGTGACCTGATGATTATGGATGAAAAAACTTCATGTTGGCATACCTAAAAGTCCATGTTTTGACTCTTAAAAAGGATATTTCAAAGCTGATTGTGTTCAGACAGACACAGAATTGTGTTTAAGTTCATTTGTGGCAAAGAAGTATATTTATGCTCTTTTAAAAATGCTTTTGGAAGTTGGTTTGGTGGAGAGTTGTCACTGTGTTAGTGTTTGAATTAACGTATACTTTGCCTGTTCTTTTCCTGTGTGGCCGCCGAGCCTCGCCTTCCTCATTCTGCTGATAATACTGTATGTGGTGTTTACTCTAAAAGCAGGAAATTGAGCTTATTCTGTTGGAGATGGTTGTCAGATAGTTGGTTGTCTGACGGTTCTGGACGCGATCCAGTTCTGATCCGGTTTGGAGAGTCCGTTGTTTCTACAGTAATCTGCTGTTTCCCACCGAGCATAGTTTCGGTCTACCTGTTGAATGTTTTTCGCCAAGTTTCAGAATTATTGGTGCATGATTTTGTGCGTTTTACGAGCAGAGAGTCTACAAACTTTGGCTAACGTTGGCTATGCTAAGCTAAGGTCAAGTGACGCAGTTTTTCCGGGTGAATCAAGTTCATCCGCTGTGATTGCTCGATGGACCTCCAGTAGCCAGCATCCTACGCTGTGATTGGTCGTGTGGTTCACGACGTTATTACGCTGTGTCTATTCGAGCTTTGATTGGCTAGGAGATGTCAAGCTAGTTACATCAACTCACTCCTGTTGCCAGAGCAACCTGTTTTTCTTTAAAAAACAGGACAACACTTAAAATGTCTTCACAACAGATCTGATACAATCGATTCGTCTGTTAAAGGGATGCTTGTTCGAGCGATTTCACTTTTAGACTTATAATTCGTACCAAAATGTTGATTTTGCCCATGTTCGACTGTTGCTAACACGGTGCTAACGGCTACAGCCACAGAAAGTCAACAAACAGACAGACGGAGTCGTTACTGTCTCCTAGCGGCCGGGAAGTGTAATTAAAGTCACTCTGTGTTATCAAGGAGCTTCTGCCTCCATCTGCTGGACAAGCCACGATACAACTTTTTCAGCCTGAAGTCATCCAAACCTCACATTTATCTGGTTTCTTTTAGTGAATAAGGCAGTATATAAATTATTATATAAAGTGCATTTGAGTTAATATAAACGATTAATAGCCTGGTTCATTCTACCTGTTTAAAATTAAGCTCTTGTTAAGTAACACTGCTACAAAAAGGCATTTACTTATGGAATTCATTGATGGACTAAAAACCTGCAACAGGTGCCCGATAATTGAAAAGCAGGCTTATTGACAGTACTTGAATGAGACCGACTATCTATCTATCTATTGTTGGATTCAACACCTTTTTATATCCTTTTTATATTGCTTTGATATGACACTGCTGATGTGATGTGTTATGCATTTTCAAAAAAAAAACATGTGTGGGTGTCTCATTTTACTTATGTTTTACATATACGCATACAAGCATTTCACGGGTTCATTAATTACTTAGGTTTTACATATAATCACATGTAGGGTAGATGCAACACTTATATTACTCACATCTAATCAACATTTAATCATATCACACATGTGCAGTGAACCAGCAGCAGGTAAGGTGAGCCTGTTCACATCTCAGGCTTCATTTCAGGATGAAGGCCTGTTTCAGACCTCCGTCCCGGGTGAAGGCCTTTTCTTTGTTCTCTGAGCACATGGTAACAATAAATGATCACACATTGATCCATACACATTTATTCACTAATAATGTTAATCACAACACTTAATCATCACTGTAGCTTTAATAAATAGTATGTAGCGTCACACAGCTTAAGATCCACACAGTAAATAGTAATACTATAGTTTAAACAGACAAATGAACACCACAGGTTAACAGAGCATTTGCTGCAAACTAAAGCTGCAGACTAAACCATAAATTATCGTTATCAGGACTTGGTATGCAAACAGTTTATGACCTTGCCATTGCCATGGTAATGTTGCTATGGTAACAGAACTTGGCTTCTCCACAACCAATGAGAGCATGATCCGCATTTTGAGGGGCGGAGGATATCAGAACTCTATAAATTAGTTTGAGCCCTGAGTGACGTGGAACAAAACCCACAGGCTGGCCAGATACAGGTTCGCTACCTTTTTTGTTCCCAGATATTGCAATCTCTGAATTTATTGTGTACTGTTTACTGTAACTCTGCTGTGTGTCATTAAATCTTTTAATACTAAGGAAACAGTCTCCTCCAATTCGTATGCTGCTCCTCCGTTTTGAACACCCCGAACCCTTCAGTACCTACTTCTCCATCAGGAAAAGGAACACTTCGACAGCCTCTTATACTGTACTCCTTGAGCTTGTCAAGAAGATGATCCACAGCTGTTTCTCATTTGCACTGCCCAGGACTCAGGAAACTGCAGAGAAAAGGCTAGAATCCTACAATAACCCTTCTCAAGAATCACTTCTAGGTGATCTCAGACCTTTTTTGGGGAGATCCTTAAAGAATGATGTGATGAAGCTTGGATATAGAATAAACAACCTGGGGATGCAAAATCTCTCCTCTGGGTCACATACCTCCCAGTTGATAAAGTACAGTATTGTAATCCCAGACCCCGGCGTCTCATGTCCAGAATACATCTGATAGTAAAGGCCGGATGATTATCAATGAGTCGAAGGGGTGGAGGGAGGTTGGCAGAAGGGCACAAGGGACTCTCAGAGACGGGTTTGATTTGAGATACATGAAAGGTAGGGTGGATGGCTGCACATTGAGGTGTGTAATTTTTGTCTGAATGCAGAGGAGTTATGACGTTTACTATGGGAAAGGGGTCTATGAAGTGTGGAAGCCAATTTCCTGGGGGTGTCTTTTAGATTGATGTCTTAGGTGGTGAAACATACCTTCTGGCCAACTTGGTAAGTGGGGCGACAGAACATGTCGATCGGCAAATTTCTTGTTTTGGTCAACTGTGCATAACAAGGCTGTCACCAAACTCTCCAACAACAATGAAAATGATGCTGAACAGAAGGTACATATAGTTCAGATACTTGACTGGATAAAAGAGGTGGTGTATAACCCAAGGATGCTTCAAAAGGTGACAAGCCAGTAGCACCAGATGTGTGGGTGTTGTGAGCGTATTCTTTGCAAACTAGATATTTTGTCCAAGCAGAGGGGTTATTATTAATTACACACCTTGGAAACGCTTCCAGCTCTTAGTTGCAATGTTAGATTGACCATTGGATTGGGGATGGTATCCAGATGTCAGGCTGGATAAGACCCAAGTGTGTTACAAAAGGCCTAGCATACTTGGTAGGTGAACTGGAGTCCTCATCAGACACAATATCCGTTGGTATTCCATGGATTCTGAATACATGCTGGACCAGAAGGTAAGCAGTTTTGAAGGCAGAGGGAAACTTGACCACTGGGAGGAAATGGGCAGTCTTGGAGAACCTGTCGATTTCTGTGAAAATTACAGTGTTGCCTTCACATTGGGGTACTCCCATGATGAAATCTAGAGAGATGTGACCATGGATGACTGGGAGTAGGTAAGGGTTGCAGTAGACCCGAAGGAGGTTGATTTCCATTCTTGTGGGGCACAGATGGAGCAGGCAGCAACAAAGTCTTTGATGTCTTGGTTTAGGATGAAACACCAAAAATGTCTCATGATAAATGAAAGCATACGATTTACATCTGTTCTTTCTAGGAACTTCTATTTGTTCTCACATTTTACAGTAGTAAAATTTAACTGGCTTTCTTTTTCCTTAACTGACAGAGCATTTCCTTTTGTGTAGACAATAAATGTGTGGAGACTTAATGTATGTTGGAATTCAAATTCATAAAAGAGCAGTTTACAATGAATGCTACAGAATATGACAACTTTGTTTTTATTCTGTCTGAGACTAAGAACATCCTTATCCTGTGAGAGTACTACCGTTTCATTAACTCTGCTAAATGTTATGATTTGTTGCATACAAAGCTGTTCCCCCCACCCCCCTGCTCACAAACTGAAAAGTTCACATGATGCATCACCTCATTCCAAACAAAGCTTTGACTCCTGGGATCAAATGCATATACTGATTCTGACAGTGTCTCCAGTTAAAGGTCATTAAAGCTTCACAACTAGTGCAGCTTTACAAAGATATGCACTTCTGTATGCTTGGACACATCAAGAGGGTTTCTAATAGTTTCAGAATGGACCTTTACAACTCAGCACTTGGAAAAAATATAACTTTTATTCGTCCTACTTATTTCATAATAAGGGGGTTTATTGGTGTACCTCATGTAAAGTTTTATTATGTATTTCTATTTTTTGTCTACATTGTTTCAGTGCTTGGAAACACAGCTGTTATGGCTGTTATATATCTGGATCATAATCTAAGAACTCCTAAGTATGTTGCTGTTTTCAACCTGGCCTTGGTGGACCTGTTAGAGAGCACTGCTCTGGTGCCAAAAGTGCTTGACATATTTTTGTTTAATAACAACAATGTTCCGTACAATGACTGTATGACTTTTCTTTTTTTCTGCTATACTTTCCTGTCATTGCAGGCTCTTAACCTGGTTGCTCTCTCTTATGATCGTCTGGTGGCTATCATGTTTCCTCTGCATTATCAAACAAAGATAACTAATAGGGGGATGTTTTTCTTGATTGCCTTTTTCTGGATATTTGCCACAATTTCTAATTTAATTGCAGTTGGTCTTCTTACAAGACTCTCCTTCTGTAAGTCTGTTGTTATTAATAGCTATTTCTGTGACCATGGCCAGATATACAAACTTGCATGTAATGATTATTTTCCTAATGCAGTCATTGCTCGTTTGCTTCCATTTCTTATTCTCTGGCTTCCTTTAGCAATCATCTTGTCCAGTTATATGTGCATTGGCTATACTTTAGCTAAAGTAACCACAGCTCAAGAAAGAATAAAGGCCTTTAAAACATGCACAGCTCATCTTTCATTAGTGGCAATCTATTTTGTCCCAATATTAATCACATTCACCATGAGTGCAAACATAGATTTAAATGCCAGGATCATAAACCTGTCTTTGACTTCAGTATTTCCACCCATGTTGAATCCATTTATTTATGTTTTACAGACACAAGAAATCAAACTATCCTTGAAAAAAATATTAAAAATAAAAAATCATTCAAAAAATATGTTTAGGTAAAGGCTGTCTTGGGTTTTGTTTAAATAATTCAGTATGCTATTGTAGTATGATTTCCTGTGTGTTATATTTTGGTTGTTTAGGAAAATTAGCAGGCATAAAACATATTTTTCAGTTAATACAAAGTTTTTTAATTTTTTTATTTTGTGAATGATATTTGAATGTGATGTTATGCTAATACTGTATTTTTAAGCAATTTAACTTTAAACTGGATGGATTTATAAATTAAAATATAATAACTGGGTTAATTTGTATACTCATGTAAAATATTACATATTTCTCTTTTTTGTAGTCATAGTTTAGTGCTTGGAAACACAGCTTTTATGGCTGTAATATACTGTATGTGGATCTTAGCCCAAGAACTCCACAGTATGTTGCTGTTAGAGAGCTCTGCTCTGGTGCTGAAAATGATTGGTATTGTTCTGTCCCATCACCACAACATCCCCTACAATGACTGCTTGACAGCTGTCTGTTTATTTATTCATTTATTTATTTATGTATGTGTGTATGTATGTATTTGTTTGTTTGTTTATTTATTTTTCTTACTCTTCACTAAAAGTTATGCTTTCTGATAACTTCTTTCTGGTGTTGTGTCATAATTTTTAACTAACTGCAGTTGGTCTAACAAGAGTTTCCTTCTAAGACTCTGTGCCTATTAACAGCTATTTCTGTGATCATATACAGACTTGCATGTCATGAGAATTTTTCCTATGTATTCTTTGGTTATACCTTGATGTATTTTTATTTTATTTTATTTTTTTTCCTTTTTTAGCCTTCTCTTTGAGTAATCTTTTCTACCACATTTTTCAGTGTATAAGTCACAGTTTTTTGCCTAATTTGCATGCCCTGCGACTTATACGGCGAAGCAACGTATTTATGGATTCTTCCCATATTTTTAGACCAATTTTTGGCTGAGATATGACTGTTCCCATTCATTGACTGAAAAAATGGAGCAGTATCATTTTCGGCCGCTAGGGGCGCTAGAGGGCACTCTAGGCTTTTGATGAATACCGGTGTACCTGTAGGCTGTACGCTGCTGCCCAAGATGAATTTTAAGCATAAAACCATGCCGAAGGAGGAGTTTCCCCTGCGCGTGGTTGTTTCAGTTAATGAGAAGGGGTGGATGGACACAGACATGATGAACGTGTGGCTAAAGTGCTTCACGAAGTGCCCAGATGGATTTTTTAGAGCAAAAAAAAAAAAACGCCCTGCTGGTGACGGACAGCATGCATGCGCAAATCACGCTGCAGTTTGAAAATATAATTAGAGCGTTTAACTCCATTCCTGCTGTCATCCAGGGAGGCTTGACAAAAGTGCTGCAGCCTCTTGACATTTCTCTGAACTGGTGCTTCAAAGCAGCTCTGCACTGCCTTTGGGAGTAGTGGTTGGTGGACGGAGAGTACAGCTTCAGCACCACAGGACGGATGCGCCACGCGGCGTTCCAGCAAATCCTCGGATGGATCAATAAAGCTTGGACTTCATTCACTAAAGAAACCATCCAGTTGGTGTTCAGAAAGGCCAGGATGTTAGCTGGAGCTGCAGCAGGAGCCGATGCGGAGGAGGACTCCGACAGCGCCGGGGGGGAAGAGGAGGCAGTGCTCTGAGTGCTGCATCACTTACCTCAGGTGTTGGCAGAACTCTTCGCCAGCGACACAGAGGATGAAGAATTCAATGGGTTTAAATAAAAATAAATAAATAAATAGGTGTTTCTGTCATGGGCGGGTTGGCGTGTAGTAATGTTAAAGCCGATTTATTTCGTCTGCGTCATTTTGCAATGTTTTAATCATCAAAGTGCATTTATTAAGCAAAAGTTCAACTGTGATACACCTTTACTATAACGTCGAGCAAACAAATAGGACCTAAATGTTTTTAGGTGGTTATCTTCTTGAATTTTAAAGAAATGCAGCGGCTCTTCTGGCTGCAGAAGCGGCTCTTCTGGCTTCATGTACACACTTCGCAGCACCTCTCAGCAGCAGGTGATGCTGGGTGAAGCAAAACTATTTTTGAAATTCAGTTGATTTTACCATTACGTGCATTTACTAATCCAAAGTTCAAGTGAGACACACCTTTACTTTAATGTCGAGCAAACAAATACATTTTTAGGGGGTTATCTTGTTAAATTTTAAAGAAATGCAGAGGCTCTGCTGGCTGCGCACGCCCGCTTTGCAGCACCGAGGCAGCAAAACTATTTTTGAAATGCAGCTGATTTAACCATTAAAGGGCATTTATTAAGAAAAAATTATATTGAGACACACCTTTGCTATAATTTTGAGCAAACAAATAATTGTTTTTAAGTGTTAATCTTGTTAAAGTTCTCCCGTGCATGCTCCTGTGGCCGCCATTTGGCAGCCAATCCATTTTTGGCAAAACACCCACATTTCCCAATGCCCACATTTCTGGATTGTTAGCAGTGACGCATAACATACGCGATGCGTCAGCGGTGACACATAATACATGCGACTTACATGGCTGTGCGACATTTATGGATTTTTCCACTTTGTTGTACATAATTGGACTGATGCGACTTATACGGTGGTGCGAGGTTTATGGCGGAAAATACAGTAGTTAAAATTGTATTGGCTATGTTTTAACTAAAGAAGCAACAGTTCACGAAAAAGTCCTTTAAAATATGCACAGCTCATATTTCATTAGAGAAAATCTATTTTATGTCAGTAATAATCACATTCACCATGAGAGCAAAAAAGGGACTCAGTAGCCAGGATAAATTTGTCTTTTGCCTCAGTCCTTCCACCTACTGTATCTAAAAAAGCTATGGGTCAGCAGCAGTACCACTGCTGCTGACCCATAAATTATACTTCCATAATCCATATTAGACTCTATTGGGAATTTGATTGAAATCTTCCCTATCAGCTCCCCAGTCACTGCCAAGCCAAACATCTCATATATGTGGTACTTTCTTACATTTATCTGACACCTTCTGTATATTTGTATTCTATATGATTATCTCGTCAAACCATATTCTGAAAACTATATAAATTTTACTTGTTCTAATTCTCTAAGCCTTGGCTGTTGCCGAGGCAAATGCTTGGATGTGGGAATTTGGTGAGGCATTGGATAGAGACTCTCGGTCAGCTCCAAGGAGATTCTGGCAAACCATCAGGCAGCTGAGGAGGAGAAAGCAGTGCTTTATTAACGCCATGTTCAGTGAAGGTGGGGTGCTAATGACCTCAACCAGTGCTGCTGTTGGGAGGTGGAAATAATACTTCTCGGACCTTCTCAATCTTACCGGCATGTCTTCCATTGAGAAAGCTGAGTCTGGGACTTCAAGGTTAGTCTCTCCCTAACTGTGGCTGAGGTCACCAAGGTATTCAAAAAGCTCCATGGTAGCAGGGCTCCGGGGGTGGATGAGGTCCGCCCTGATTACCTTAAAGCTTTGGATGTTGTGGGGCTGTCTTGGTTGACACACCTTTGCAACATTGCATGACATAGTGGGCTTTAACACTTGATTGGCAGATTGGAATGGTGGGTCCCCTGTTCAAAAACATGGGCCAGAGGGTGTGCTCCAATTATGAGGGCATCCCTCTCCCTAGCCTCCCTGGTAAGGTCTATTCATGGGTACTGAATAAGTGAGTCTTATTGTTGGATGAATCTTAGATACAGTCAGAACAATGCAGGTTCTGTCCTGACAGTGGAACACTGGACCACCTCGTTACCCTCACTAGGGTCCTCAAGAGGTCATGGGGGGTTGCCCATCCAATCTACACGTGTTTTGTGGAGTTAGAGAAAGCATTCAACCATGTTTCTCAGGGTACACTGTGAGGAATGCTCCACGAGTAAGGGATTGGGGGCCTATTGTTATGGGCTGCTTGGTCCCTAATCAAGTGGTGTGAGAATATGGTTTGCATTGCCGGCAATAAATTGGACCCCTTCAGGGTGGGAGTTGGACTCCGCCAGGGCTGCCCATCGTCACTAATTCTGTTCATAACTTTTATCACCAGAATTTCTTGGTGCAGCCAGGGGGTGAAGGGAGTCCATTTCAGTGGCCACAGGATTCCGTCTCTGCTCTTTGCAGATGATGTAGTCTTGTTTGCATCATCATGCCATGATCTTCAATTCTCAGTGGAGCGGTTTGCAGCCGAGTGTGAAGCAGCTGGGATGAGAAAAATCACCTTTAAATCTGAGACGATGGTCCTCAGTCAGACAAGGGTGGACTGAAAATATATAGGCCTATTTATTATTAGTTGTTGTGTTCCTCCTTGCTTGTTTTCCTTGCTCCTCCTTGAATTGCCACCTTATAGTGGTGGAGGAGTTTGTGAGCCTGAATGATCCTAGGAGCTATGCTGTATGCTGGGAAAATCATATTTGCCCCTTCTAGGGTCAGAAAAGCTTGATGGCTACTACCTTAAGCAAGACACTTGCAGCATGTGGCAGGGAATTCAATCTATCATAAACAACAGAACCACAACAACAGATCCCTGAGATGTCACCCTTCCAGACAGCCTTAAAACCTTCTATGCCAGGTTTGACAGGTTGAACAGACAATCCCTCATAGGCCCGCTATGACCCCCACAGACACTGCCTTCCAGGAGACACACACACACACAGGTCCTGAAAGCTCTGAAGAAGTTGAGCCCCCACAAGACTGGGAACCTGAGTTATTTCCAGAGTTCTGAAGGCCTGTGGGGAACACCAAGCTGGAATATTTACTGATATCTTCAACCTGTCATTATTCCAGGCAGTAGTCCCCTGTATTTTCAATTACAGCATCATCATACCAGTTCCTGGAAGTCCAGACACATCCACCCTTAACAAGTACAGGCCAGTGGCACTAACATTTGTTTCTATGAAGTGCCTAGAAAAACTGGTTCTGAAGTGCATCAACTGCATGGTCCTGGATACTGTCCACTCTGTCCAGTTTACCTACCACCCTAAACAATCAGTGGATGATGCGGTAGCAATAGCCCTACACTACACTCTGCAACACCTGGAAAGCAGCAGAACATATGCCAGAATGATCTTCATGGACTACAGTTTGGCTTTCAATTCCATCCACCCGGGCAAACTGACAGAGAAGCTGACAGACCTCGAAGTCCCAACTTCCACTTGTAACTGGATCCTGGACTTCAAAACAGATGACCACAAGTGGTGAGGATGGGAGGATGAGTGTCTGCTGAACTCACAGTCAACACAAGTTCCCCACAGGGCTGTTGCCTTAACCCTAAACTCTTTACCTTGTACACTTGTGTTCTATTTGACTGAATCTGTTTTGTCACAGAACACCCAAAATTTCTAAAAGGTTTTACCTCTCTGACCTCTTCATAACATAAAGCTTAACACCAAAGCAAAGCCACATAAGATCTAAAAGGACATTTAGTCTTGAGTCAGTATTTATTTTATTCTTAATTAAGCTGATTTGGCTACTCTAAAATATTGTACAATTACTTAAACTTTCTGGTTTATACAAACTGTTACATGAGATTTTACCATTATTCGTTATCTCGAGTTGTTTCCAACATGCCTCTTACAAGATTTACATCAAATCCTCCTTCAAATGCATGTTTAATAATTGTATTAATGTACAATATAGTAAGATATTGGGACTGCAGGTAAGTGCCATAGTCTCGTATTTCTGAGACTGCAGGTTCAAGCCCAGCAGGTTATGTCATGAAGTGCATTTGGCATGAAATTATTGCAAAATCTTTCCTGCAAGTTTGCCCTCTGTAGCAACCTCTGCAGAAGGGAGCACTGAAAGAAAAACAACTTAATAACATATAAAATTTTACAAGGCTAGATTAGAGCTTGCAGATGACCTCCTAATTTTAACATTTTTAAATAGAAAATTTTCATTTCTTGTTTCTGCTGAACAGAAATAATAATAATTATTATTTATTTATAAAGCCCTTTAAAACAACCACAGCTGCAACAAAGTACTGTACATATAAAATCAAGAACATTTAAACACATAAAAATATGAAACAGTTGTTAAAACATTAAGATCAATAAAAACAGTGCAGAACAAATTCAGTCTGTGCTAAAACCCAGGGAGTAAAAATGTGATTTTTAAAAGAGTTTTAAAACTGGACAGTGAAGGAGCTCGTCTAATGGGAAGAGGGAGATCGTTCCACAGTTTTGGAGCAACAACAGAAAAAGCTCTGTCCCCTCTGAGCCTCCGTTTGGACCTCGGCACCTCCAGGAGCAGCTGATCAGCTGAT
>JARVGQ010000390.1:16040795-16057859 GCA_031762355.1 Hypsolebias martinsi | reverse complement strand
TTTTTCTTAAAGAGACACTGCTCAACTATCCATCCTTTGGTTCAAACAGTCTTATACTGCCATCAGGTGGTCAAAAAGGTACTACACTCTAAACAAATCAACATTTCTTCTAAAATTTGACAGTTATTGTTAAATTTCAAACAATATTATTGTTTATTGCAATAATTTCTGAGACAACTTATCACCCAGCAAAATTTGTTATCGTGACCGGTCTAGTGATGGGTGGACACGTAGTGTGATATGCAGTGCGCTCGGAAGTAAGAACGGAAAAAAGTCAAACTTAAACGTGTTTTAAAATCGATTTATGGGCTTTTACAGTTGATTCAGAATCACCAGGACTAGGAATCGAGATTATTTAATCAATAAATTGTTTTCCTGCACCCCTAATTGGAAGTGTGATCATGTATTCATTTTACTTATCTACACATCTACTTTTGACTTTTAAGTTTTTATTTTGAAGACTAACTAATGTATTAAGTTCATAATGTACTTGAATTGTGTCAGTAATACTCTGTGTGTGTCTTGGAGTATACAGAGGTGCAATAGATTAATTATTAAGCATTAATTGGGTTTTGGGTCATAACTATGTTCAGAAAAAATAGCTGTCATCCTCACTAACATGTATAAGGAACACTCAAACCTGAATTATGTTCTTTTTTTCTTGAAAACCTGCAGAATAAAGAGCATTTTAAAGAGCATTTACTCTTTATTTTTACTGCCGTTTGAAAAACAGGATCAGTGAAAGTTAAAAGTGACACAAACTGGTGCTTCTTTTGCCCGAGTTTGTTTATGTAGTTGATGATTGACACAAATCCCTGATGATATATATTTTCTTTCTCTCTCATAGATATACCCCGTCCCAGCAGGGAGTGGCTTTTAATTCTGGAGCCAAGCAGAGGGTGATCCGTATGGTGGAAATGCAGAAAGATCCCATGGAGCCTCCACGTTTCAAGTAAGTTAACGTGCCTGAAAAATCACTTTATCTCTCACTCTGATCATTTAAAGGACCGGTAAGCATCAAGTAATGCTCAAATCAAGTCTAAATGCCAAGTGTTGTAAAGCTTGGATGAATTTAAATCAAGTACTGTATTTAAAAAATAGAACATTTGTGGTTACGACTTGTTCAAACAAGTTCTGTCTTTATTTTTCATACAGATTATTCAGTGATGCTAGCTAGAATTGTTTGCAAATTACATAAATTTAATAGATTTTTAAAAAGCTATTGTGAATCAGCCATCAACAGTTAAAAAAGACTTGACTTTCCTCGGGTCCCGGAAGCTGAAGGTGCAACAGAACCACTGTTCCCAGCTTGAGGTTCATGTCCTGCCCTTGCATGTAAATGAATGGGACATTGCCCAAGATAAAAAGAAATACACCTCAGATACTTTTTTTTTTCTGATGTTGACAGTTCTTACATGCTGTTTATTTATTTCATGCCTAAAAGAGCGTTCATGTGACACCAAGATTGTGTGGGGAAATATGCAGGACATAAATCCCCACACTGCTTGTGTGTGTCAAAAACTACAACATGGCAGCTGCGAGTCCTGCTGACTTCAGTTTTGTACAACAAAATGAGGCAATGATACTTTCTCCATCTTTTTTTTTGTTTTGTTTTTGTCTATTGAACCAACTTTAATGTAAAACTTAACAATGAAGTCATGTTTCTTCACTTCAGGAACTCTTTTAAATGTCTGCGTTAAGAAGTCCTCTGAAGAAAGTTTGACTAACGTGAATGTTGTGTGTTTCAGAATCAACAAGAAGATTCCCAGAGGGCCTCCATCACCTCCCGCCCCTGTTATGCACTCACCAAGCAGAAAGGTACGAGTTGGTTGAAATGTGAAAACTGTTTTGATTTTTAGTTTTTTATGTTGTCGATTAAAAATAAGAATGTTTTTGTTTGTAGATGACAGTGAAGGAGCAGCAGGAGTGGAAGATCCCTCCGTGCATTTCCAACTGGAAGAATGCAAAGGTAATGTTGCCAAAGCTAGCTGAAGCTCTCTTTTCTCCAGCACTTTGTAGTAATGGTTGCTTTGCAGCAGTTTTATTGTGTTAGCCTTTAAAACATGATAATGATTAATATGTTTGATTCTGCAGGGGTACACCATCCCTCTGGACAAACGTTTAGCTGCTGATGGACGGGGCCTGCAAACAGTCCACATCAATGAAAACTTTGCGAAACTGGCCGAGGCGCTCTATATCGCCGACAGAAAGGTAACGTACGGTTTCTGTTTCCAGACGTTGGACGCGTGAACTTTGCACTTTGTGCTTGTGTTTGAATGTTGCTGTGTGTTTAGGCCAGAGAGGCCGTGGAGATGCGAGCTCAGGTAGAAAAGAAGATGGCTCAGAAAGAGAAGGAGAAGAAGGAGGAGAAGCTCAGAGAGCTGGCTCAAATGGCTCGAGACCAAAGAGCGGGGATTAGGAGCCACGGTGACAAAGGTGAGTCCTGCAGATTAAGACCATGAGGGGGCAGATTATTGTTAGGCGTTCTTAATATTCACACAGTGAGGGTGAGGGTGAGTTTTTGGCAGATGTGATGCTTTCCATGCCTGTAGAAGAGGCTCTGTTGTCCGTGCTGTTGCCTGTTCTAAGTCAGGAGCATGAGCTGCATATGTGATGAAAGCATTTCTCACTCTGCGAGTGTTGACAGGATCAGTGAGTGTTGCCATGACGTGTCTGACTCCCAGACTCGTTGGAGAAAAAACACCAATATTGCATGTTTTGGGCTTCTTCATCTTTTTTTATTCTCGTCTTTATCTTTTTTCCCCCTCATCATCTCTGATCTCTTTTCACCTGCATTGCACTTAATGCTCCTCATGTCTTTTTAATTCCACTTGGACGCCTCCCCCACCTCTGATCCTCTCTGTCTCACGCAGCTGGTGGTGAGGACAGCGAGGCCAGGGAGCGTGACATGATCCGCACTGTCAGAAAGAAGGACCGACAGCACGACAAGAACATTTCCAGGGCTGCTCCCGATAAGAGGTGATGGACACACACTTTAAATGCATTCACGTCTGTGCAAACACACACGGCTCGCTGTTGAATCATTTATGGGAGCAGCAGCAACACTGAACAAAAACAGCAGGGTCCTGCAGAGCACTCATGCAGGTCTTTTGTCTGCAGGTGTCTGCTGGCTTTGTATGCCAGGTACATGATCAGTGTGTGTTTGTGTATGTCTGTGCACTGTCGGCTTGTCGGGTGAGGTGTTGAGTCCCCGGACAAAAGTAGAAAGTGAAAGTCACAGGAGAGCTCATTACAGTCTCAGTTTTAGCTGTCAGAGAGGTGCAGACCTTATTATCTGAAAATTACCTTTCACTTTACTTTGAGATGGCTGTTCGCTGAAGGACTATCAGCATTTTCAAATCACCAGTTACACACAAACACACACAATTTTAGCCAGAACAGATAGAATCACATAGCAATGTTCATTCCTATTTTTTATTTTGTATATATAAAAAAATGTTGTTTGTTTTGGTGGTAACTGAGTCATCCTCTGGGTGCAAACAGGTCAGGGGACATGTTTAAATGTTTAAACATAAGGCAGGTTCAGGGTTGGTTTATTTGTCATTTGATGAGAAGAACCGTCTCGACTCGCCAGAAACAACAGCAAATATCAAAACATGCAACAAAAATACAGAAAAAAGGCATCAAAGGTGAAAAAGAGCTAAATCTACAGCAGCATGGTCCTACTGGCAGAGTGGTTCTGATGACAGTGAGGTTATCTTAGCAACATGGTCCAGTTAGCAGCATGCTACTGTTAGCGGTGAGGCTCGGTTAGCGGCATGCTCTTGTTAGCAGGTCCCTTCAGCAGCTGAATGATAATAATGACCGCAGCAGCTGCCCTCCAGAACCGGGTCCGGCAGACAGAGAACATCCAAGGTTTTTCCGTGGAACCGAACGGGTCCGTAGAGTTCAGTCCGTGCAGGCAGATGGAGGATCATGGAGACGACCACCATGACAGGTCTGAGCATGAGGCTGGAGGGGGGCCGGGAACTGAACCAGGATGGCAAGGCAGCGACACACAAGTCTCCACAAGTGTGTTGCAGTCATATCCGTACTGTGGGTGTGCAGTGTAGGAGCAAAAACAACAGGAACAAAAAACGATGGAGCCGAAGTGGAGCTCCTGTTAGTGCTGCCATTCTGCAGCGCACGTGACGTCAAGAGTCCAGCAGCAGGTGATATGAATGCTAGTTTTATTTTCAGCATAAAATAAAAGCTTACACACAAATTTCATGGACTTTTTTAATAAAGTGAGGACTTCCCAGAGGAATTTATTTCATTTCTGTTAATTCTCATAAACAGGAATCTATAATAAAATATTGAAGGTTGGCCTTTAACAGGGATTTTAAATATAGTTGGTGGAAAATATATTTCAGCATAATCTTGATTAAAAACATCAGTTTTGGTGCAAGTACGCCTGAGAATTTCTGTTGTTTTTCAGTCACGTGCACGTAGCGCCCTGCTTCCTGTGGAGGTGTTGAGTGCACGCCCCCTACGTGCACTGCGCTTCATCAGGTGCACAGATTACTTCTAAAATCCTGGATTCTTGATGTTTTTTATGTCGTAATAAAACTCCACATTTGAGCCCATGGACTGCATCAAGAGAATCATTTGATGTCATGGGGTGAAGTTATAAAATGTCTGATATTAACACAGCACTGTGGCCTCTGTGTTGTCTGAATAATGAACAGGCTTTAAAATCACACAATCTTACCCACCACCCATCGATGGCAGACACACGTCTGATAATATCCAAACATTTGTGTACAGTTTAGAACATTGTCAAACTTTCTCATGAAACGTCTGTAAATGTTATGACTCAGTGCAGCCCTACTTACTGAGCAGATTCACTGTTGCATTAGAACAGGGGTCTGCAACCTTTACAATCGAAAGAGCCATTGTACACATGTGTTCACTAAATTAAAAGTGTTCAGAGCCGCAACAACTGGTTATCAACTGGTGGCCCATGGGCCACTTTAGGTTTGTTGGAAGGAGCTTTTGTGGCCACTAGGGGTGTCATTATAAAGATAAAATAACTAATGAGTGATATTTTTTACAATTTAAGACAATTAAAAGACCAGATTCTTTTAAAGAGAGTTTTTTTAATCAAAATAGACTATGAACTATGCAGACCTAGGTAATATTTTTAATTGTGGAAAAATTAAGTATAAAAATGAAGCATAAAGTTAAAGTATGCTTTACTCCTTGTACTTGTTCCAGTATTGACATATTTACAAAATAAATCACGGGAAAATGGCTAAATCTAACGGTAGTCCGTTTTTTGTTGTTTGTATAACAACCAGTAAAATTCAGATTTATGTTAGTTTTGGTCAAAGCTTGAAAGAGCCGCTGCGGAGGGACCAAAGAGCCGCATGTGGCTCCAGAGCCGCATGTTGCAGACCCCTGAACTAGGTCATCAAATGTTAGGCCACGCTGCATAAACTGAAAACCTTTCATCTCTGGGTCTAAAGTGTTTAATCCAGCATTATTTTGTGAGATATCAAGAAACAGTTTGAAACGTTTCATCCTGTTCTGTTGGTTCAGCAGCATCAAACCTACATTGTTCTGGTTAAGACCTTCAAACTTTGTTTAATCTAACAAAATGCTATTTTTGTTCTCATGTCTGTGTTTTTTTTTTTTTTGTTCTCTCTGCAGAACAAGAACAAACTTCCCTATTGGAAAAATGACTCTGAGTCTCTGGAGCCCTCAGGATGGCAGAATGGCTGGCATGGTTTTGACAATGAGTTTCTTGACATGAAAGGCTTCTTCTTGGCAGCAGGGCCTGGTAATAACTACATTTTAACAGTGACTACAATATGTGATTTATCAGCACCTTTTCATACTGTGGCTAAAGTCAGTGGTGGACATAGACATTTTGGGGCCCAAGGCAAACCTTTCTAAAGGGTCCCTCCCCCATGTCTGACCAGTAGGCCCTGAGGGTGAAAGATTCTGTAGGACTGCCACAATTTTCATACAGCAATACTGTGAACCAGACAGTGGGGCAACACAAGTTTTTCCTGCTTTAATAAAATACAACTATTCATTAAATATTTGAAAAACCTTTGTTTTATTATTATAATTAAAAGCACTAAAGCAAGTCTTACCATAACAGTCAACACCCCTAACGATGTACAAACTAATAATGACAGGGAAGAGGTGGGCAATACAGTATAGCACACATATAATATTTTTCTAAATTAGCAGATTTTCATAACTTTACATCAGTACTCTTTTATATTGCATACTCCTCTGACAGGGCACAGCTGTAAGATCATTGTGGAGAAGTCAGTGTGTTTGAGAGAGGTGGTACTTGGAAGCAAATCTAAACATCGGTCCATTGTAAGTGTGGACAGGGAACTGAACTGGATGAAGGACGATGGACAAGAAGACGTCCAGGCAAGACGTCCAAGCAGGGAGACTCGTATAAGCTGTAAAAGGACAACAATTAAATGTTGTTTTATTTGTAAAACTTATAATTTGTCCCTTGCCTTTTTGTATTTTCAATTTACAATGTTATTTGTACAACGTATCAGTCTGAAGAGATAGGAAAGTGAATGGGTGTAACTGCAATCATGAAAAGTTTAGAAATGTAAAAATAAAAATGAAAGTCCTACAATATGATGAATCATATCAAGTCATTTGTGTGTGTGAGGGGATTCATTCAACCTTTATTTAGACAGGTTAATCCCATTGAGCCTTAGGGACTCATTTACAAGAGAGACCTGATTTTTTTAACAAAGAGTGATGATGACAGTGGATAACAACGACAACAATAGACTATCATAAAAGAGGCATACAAATGTATTTTTTTTACAAGTTAAAATAAAATGGCAACCAAAATGACATTCAAAGGAAAATTTAGCGAAAAACAAAAACAAATAAATAAACAAACAAACAAACAAAAAAACAAAACAAAACAGCAACAAAAAACAGCTAGATTGTAAGGCAGTGTAGAAAACTAAAAACAGGAACATGTCTGCATTGGTTTTTGCCAGGAACTTAACAAATGTTTAACACCACTTAGAGAGGTCAAGCTTGAGAGGTTCAGATCTTTCAATGGATGGGAGATGGGTCTATTTCCAGCAGTCACTGTGCAAAAGGCATAGGACTGGACAGGTCTCCAGTCCATCACAGGGACACACAGAGACAAATGAGACAAATAACCATTCACTCACTCACTCACACCTAGAGACAATTTAAAGTTACCAATCAGTCTAACATGCATGTTTTTGGTCTGTGGGAGGAAACTGGCGTACTCGGAGAAAACACACATGCACGGAGAGAACATGCAAACTCCACCCAGAAAGGCCCCCAGGCAGGGATTTGAGTCAGGACAACCTTCTCGTTGAGAGGCGGCAGCTACCATCTGTGACACCGTGCTGCCCTATTTAACCTTATCTAACATAAAAATGCTTTAATTTAGTTAAATTGACCAATTTTGGGCCAAAACTCAATGTGGTTGTAACTCCTCCCACTCGTCATGTTGTCAGTGCAGTTACAACATGCATCCTCAGGACATCATTACCTGCAGCATTCCCTCAGTGCGGACTGATCTTGGCAAAAAGGCCTTTTCCTACTCTGCTCCTGCAGCCTGGAACACCTTGCAACAGGAACTGAATCTGTCCACTTTGATTTCTTTAGAAGATTTTAAACATTTGATAAAGTCAATAGAAATATCAAAGCAAACGTTCTTGATTTTAGTATTTTACTTTGTTTTATGACACCGTGATTCATTGTTTTATAACATTACTTTTAATTTATTTGCATTTTTACTGTAGTTTCTATGCTTTCTATGTTGTCTGTTTAAAAGAGGTCTCTTGTAAATGAGTCCTCGTGACTCAATGAGACTAACCTGTATAAATAAAGGTTGATGAATTTTCAATGTTTTACTAAAACAACTACAGCTCCATCATTTCTCAACCCAAAACTTTGGCATCAAAGGCAGTATTTTTATTTTTTTCCTTCCTTCAAGGAAGGCCTGGCTTTAATTAAATTAAAGGTTTCTTCGAGCCACCATATTGCACACAGAACTGGACTCTTACTTAATGACCTCTATACTAAGAGAACTTTAGAACAGGTAAAACTGTCCCACCGATACCCTCATCACAAAATACAGAAATCAAGCAACTACTTATATACTGTGCACACAAACAAGAACACAACTATTAACCTACATACATGTTATACACGTTTAAAAAAAAAAAACAACAATCAGCAGAACTTGGTCAGAAGAAGTAAAGTCTAAAAGACTTCACAATAGTCTGATGTGTGTGTGTGTGTGTGAGGATACTGCTATTTGATTGACAGCTGAGGTAATTATGGTTTCACTGTGGCAGTACCCTCCATGCAACCTCTCAGGCAGAGTCCTTGCTCCCTAGCACTGTTGAACCCTGGCACTCTGGATACTGCCAAAAGGCTCCCTTCCCCTAACAAGAACACACCTACTGCACAGCCAAGGGAGAGAAGGTTGACGAAGTGAGGAAGGAAATAAACAATTGGCAGGAGGATGAGCTGGTGAGCTAAGGCTAAACTGACCAGCTGAGGGAGATAAAGGTGCTCGAAGAGTAGGAGATGCAGAAATTTAGGCCAGAGAGAAGAGGGGCAGACTGAGGCAGGGTGGATACAAGGAAAAACCATCGCTATGTGGGACCAAAATAAAACTGCCAGACTGAGCAGAAGTGAGAAAAGGAAGCAATTTTTCATATGGGATGAGGAGGGGAGCCCAAAAAAATAAATACATAAAAAAACGAGGTGAATGCAGAAACAGAGGCAAGAGGGAGAAGAAAACTGTGAAGTTTTAGTAGGGGTCACAAAAAGGTAAATCGCTTCGTAGTAAATTTTGTTTGTGAGTAAATTTCAGTACATTTTTTTACTAAACTGTTATACAGTTTCTTGCTTTGGGTTCAACTGTAAACTTGCTCTCTGTATGATGATCTGAGTCACATTTCATTTAAATGTACTTTTCTTCCAAGGTACGACAGAGATTTAGGACCATGCTAAGAAAAAAAATTTAAAAGCCATAGAGTTATAAGAATAAAGTCTTAAAATTATGAGAATAAAGTTGTACATGTATTTTTGCAGATCGTGTTTTTTTTTTTTCCACGAGTCAGAGCCACAACGTGACCTGTCAATCAATCCAGTCGGCATGTCAGCAAATGGCCAATCCGAAGCTAAATGAGTCGTAATATCCAAACTCCGACACGATAAAGCAGGTTTGCCGCATTTTAACTGTGGTAAAATGAAGAACATTCAGCATCTTAAGTTATACTTTGGTACTGGTTTTTACAAATAAGGATGGTTAATCTGTTAGCACATCAGCATCAGATTATTATCAGTATCATGATGGGCTGCAGCGCAGCTCTCTGCAGGTAAGGCGCTTCGAATTGGTCATTTGCTGACACGCCTACTGGATTGACTGACAGGTCTCATCGTAGATCCGACTTGTGGAAAATAAATAAATAAATAAATAAACGAGAGCTGTTTAAAAAAAAGTCTCATACGACTTTATTCTCATCATATTAAGACTTTATTCTACTTTATTCTCATCATTTTATGACTTTTTTTCTCTTAGCGTGGCCCTAAAGCCCTGTTGTACCATGGAGCCAGATTTCCTTGTAATCTTTAAAAGTGGTCTTGATCAACAGTCAAAGGTTTCTGAAGACCTCTCAGGTTTTTCTATGGATTTTGGCTGACCTTTTCCACCTTTTTAGTTCGCGTACCTACTTATGACAGCATAATGTGAAGTGTTTTTAATGAGGAGTGTGTCCAAAAGAAGAGTGAGGCCTGAAACAATTTTCAACAGATGAGCAGAATCTGAAAGTCGTGTTCTTAAGAACCGGGTGGGAAAAAAAAAACAAAACAGGCAAAGACCAGAGAGCTGCAATATCCTTCAGTTAATTGACAAGTTTTTTTTTTTTTTGCTTGTTGTTGTCATTTTCACCTTTGGAATCACCTTGTTGTGCTGAAAGACCTTTTGTTGTAAACCTGTGTTACTTTGTTATTTTCATAAGAAATCAGAACAAATCACACCTTTGATTCCTGCAGATGAAAGGGCCTAAAGATAGTTATATTAAGTTCTTCCAAAAATGGTCAATTACTGAACAGCAAAATGAGTAAAAAACAAACAAACAGTAACTAAAGACCAAAGAGAAACTTTGACAAACCTTCAAAAAGTCTTCTGAACCTGATTAAGATCACTTTAACAGGTTATAAGATTTAACCGCTTGGAAGTAAAGTTTGACGAAATGATGGCTGATAGAGACATCTGTATACATTGTGTTGTCAAAGCCACTATTTACCTTTAAAGTTGTTTTGTCGATTTTAATAGTTAGTAAATTGTTTAAATAATCCTGTAGCAACTACTTTAGAGAGGCACTGTAGTTTGTGGAACGAGCTTCTGCTGCAAGAAATGTTGTTATTGACGTTTACAGTAAATCTCTTGTGGTAATTTGATTTATGACTCTCATCTGCAGGAAGCAAACAGAAGTTCAGCTACGTTCTTGCAGAGGAGGTCAGTGTTGATTGATGGAAGAGCAGAGCATCGCAGGTCACTGGTTTTGCTCTGAAATGTTCGTTTTTTTAATCTTCACATTAAGATTGTCCTCGATCCTCTGCTTCTAGATATTCTTTTATCTTCAGTGTCCCGTCAAAGCTTCACAGCTGTGGTGGATCACAAACAGTTCTGCTTTTTCCAGCAATTATTTCCATGACTGTTGAATATTTAATTTTAATAAACTTTAGTTTGGAACAGCAGATACAGTGGGATCTTTTTTAAACCTTCCTTCAACCTTTTAACCACCTCAGCTGTTTCTCCCAGACCTTCACAAGCTTGATGAAATATTCATTCTTTCCTGGTGTAGACCTTTACCCTCTTCCTCTCCTTTCCCCTCAGCTGCTTTCTCTCTCTTTTGTCACAAAACCTAATCTGAGTAATTTTTTTCTGAACCCATCTGTGCATCCTCCTCCTTTCCCACTGCCTTCATCCGTTGCACCTCTCTGTGGTCAATGTAGTCACTTTCTTTGTATTCTAACTAGGGATGCACAATATTATCGGCATAGTATCGATATCGGCCGATAATAGAGTTAAAGTTAAATATTGAACATTGGCCATTCCATCAAAATAATCACAGATATAAAATACGCTGTTTTTGTATGACAACCCAGTGACATGGATGCCTGCAGCACCAGCACAATGTGATGACGTCACACGAATCTACCTGATCTGATCACGGCAGAGAGGAAAAAGTCAAAATGGCGGCGGTGTGGAACTTTTTTCGTTGAATATATCAGATTCTGGAGTAAATCACATTTCAAAGATTTTTAGAGTACGCTGAGCCTCGCTACATCATCCCCAGTCGGAGATATTTTTCCGACGTAGCCTTACCCGAGTTACAAGCCATCATTTCCAACATCATTGAGAAGCTAATAACTGATAGCACTTGGGTGAGTTTTACCACAGACATTTGGACGTCAAGCGTTAGCCCCGTTAGCATGACTAGTCTTACGGCACAATGGATAGACAAAAACTTTGAACTTAAAGAAGCTGTCCTTCATGCACAGGAGTGCAGAGGATCCCACACTGCAGCTAGGAACACGGAACAGGCCTCCACAAGTGAGACAGCGTCACAAGTGGTTAATGCTAATAAATAATATTAAACACTTTTCATTTAATATAAGTCAAAGTGCTATGCATATCGCAGTTACTGAGTATGTGTCACCAGCTCTTCCAGCTGTTACACAATTTTTGTAGCAAATAAGCCTAAATAAGAGGGCTATGTTCTGCCAAAGGAAAGTATATTAAAAGTATCAATATCTGTTATTGACCAAATTTCAACATATCGACATATCGGATATCAGCCAAAAATCCAATATCGTGCATCCCCAGTTTTTATCTATGTCATGTTAATATAAGGATTTCATCCATGGTCTTTTCTGCACTGACTGTTTAATAAATGGGGTCAGTGAGGCAGCTTATATATGCTAGAAAGATGCACAGAAACACAGCAGTGCAGAGGAGCTTCATTAGTTGGCCATCTGAAATATAACTGCTGAAAAAATGCATTGTTTGGCCTCAGACTGCTTTACAGATGGACAGTTAAAAAAGTAATTAAAGACAGCAACTTCTCAGGTAGCCAAGAGACTTTTACCTTTATATCTTATAGGCTCTGTTGATGTTGTGTTTAAAATGCTCAACAGCTGAAACAGACATTCATGTTATGGCAATGTTTGATATTTCAGGGGTACATTAACTACGTGCTCTACTAGGCTTGATTTCCACGTGAGGTTTGTGTATTTTTTCTGATGATCTGATTATTAATAATGTTCCCAATGACACTAGGGGTACATTAACTACGTGCTCTACTATGCTTGATTCACACATGTGAGGTTTGTGTATTTTTTTTCCCTGATGATCTGATCATTAATAATGTTCCCAATGACACCAGAGATACTGACTGAATGTTTCTGTATTGATTGCTCTTTGGAGGACAATGTGAAGTATTGTTCTCTTATACTGTACATACAGCCTGATACTTGGTTAAGAAGATTTATACACCTATCAACACTCAGCGATGTCAAAGTGTGCCCGTCTAAAGCCCTGACAGTAGTAATGTCTTTCTTTCTGTGCTCAACACATCTTCAGACACTGTTAAATCATGAGCAACCATGTTCAAAGAAGAGCAGAGACAGGCTGTGCTCCCACTGAGGGTTTCATCAGAGGAGAAAATGCTAATCATTTAACGGTTTTCTTGAAAAGAAATTGCATACCTCCATGTGCCATTTCTAAAACCACCTGAACATTATTGTAGCAAGCCTGAGCAAATATCCTGACTCGAATGCTTGCTAGGCTGAAGTATAACAAGTGTAACATTTTATTTATCAGCAAATTGAATGGGAGCTTTTACAGTATGAAAATGTGCATCATTTCATTTCGGGGAACAGAATGCATTTATGACTTATTGAGATTCAATATCAAAACAGTTCACTTGAGAAGAGTCATTATTTGTGTCTATTTTCATTCCTAAAAGTGCAAAATTGAATTTACCTTATAGCTAGTTCCTTATGTCTCAAATGGAGCCTCATTAGCTTAAAGTTCACAACTCTGCACAGCGAAGCCAATCATAGACTCCCATACAAGAGCTTTACAACCAAAGAAAATATGAAACATGATGTAATAATAAATAAAAAAGAAATTGGGAGCTGCCTTGAGCGCAAGCAAGAGATTTCAGCACACAGAAAATGTTTGAGCCTTAAAAACATAAAGGCTTCAAATGAACACATCTTCTGTTAAAATCATATTTTTTTAGCGAAGCACAGAGGGGGGAAAAAATAAAACACAAAGTGCATACACAACTCATTTCTGGTAACTGGGGATAATAATTATAATCTTCAGTTGCTTATTATTTGTTCCGTTCTACTAACTCTGTCTTGTAATTGGCTGTTTCCATGTTGATTGCGTTGCTGCCGTTATTTCTTTGCCCGTCCACGGTGCAGGAGTTTCAGATCAGCGACTCTGCAATAAACTGTGTAAACAAACCAATAACACCACAGAGATTTGGACGTTTTCTGTTTTACGTTCACAGCTGAGATCATAAAGCATGCCACACATATTCCCTGTTAAATGCATGTGTTTGTTTTTATTAGGATGTCAGGGATTCAGACTAATGGCAGAGCTTACAACAATCCAGTACCAAATGTGAAGTGATGTTTATTCTCCAGAAACAGCCTAAATGTATATACAGTACTGTATTTACGTCACATGTCAGTCACGTCAGAACTGCTGTCTGGATCATCTGAGTTTCTCCATACTTTTCTCATGATCCACACAAACACTCTAGTCTTTGTCCCATTTTACTTTTTTTAAGTCTGCCTCCTGTATGCATATTTGTAATTCTCCTTTAAAATATAATTTTGGACATCAGTGTGTACCGTATTTTTCGGACTATGACGCACACTTGAAATCCTTTTAATTTTCTCAAAAAGTGACAGTGAGCCTTATAATCCAGTGCGCCTTATGTATTAATTCTGGTTGTGCTTACTGACCTCGAACCTATTTAATGTGGTACAACTGAACAATGTTGAGAGTTATTGTGAATAAGTTGATAAAGTTTGATTTATCTGACCGTTTTGTTTCGCTTAATGCGTCTTATAATCCAAAAAAAATGGTATTTCTGACCACAGTGTGAATGTGCTCCTACCTCTTCTTTCATTATGTCTTTAACAGATAATACGTAAATACACAATTTGAGTCCATGTGTGAAGTGAATACCGTTGTCCAGGCATCCATTGGCAGAGCAGCTGGAATATGAGTCTCAAATGCCAGGTGCATTAGTCTAAGCTTTGACTGGAGGTTGCTCTGAGGCTGTACTGGAAACCCCACTCCTGCAGCCAGTGGTTAATGAGGTGTACTCAACGCACTGGCGTCTCTAACCATTATCTAGCATGCAGGAGAACACAGCCGAGCGAGGCTATTGATTATCTATTTGACACGCTACAGGAGCAGGGAGGGCAAGGAACGAGGGGGGGGGGGGGGGGTGGAATCTAGGACAATCACATAAATCAAGAATAAACTTGGATTATTAGGGTTTGAGACTATTAATACTTGCTGCAGATAAAAATGGTTAGTTTCATGACAATTGTTATAGAATCTAAGACGTTTCATGTTTTATCTTCTGACAATTTTATTCACTAGAACTCATTTGCTTATTTCAGTCCCAATCTAAAGAACTGAGTGGAAAGTACAATGGGGACAGTAAAAAGTGAAACTTTATCAAATCTTTATGATGACGAGAACACTGTTTTGTTGTGTTATTGAATGCTTTAAATGTATTCTACCTATTTTTTAATTAAAAAAAAAAAAGTTCAATACAGAAATGGGCCAATGGTTTGGTTGGTATGGTTTTTTAATGGGTCGTTGGTATAACCAGTATTCTGCTGAGCTGCAACTGCTAGCAACACAGTGCAAACGACATTTGTGTTTGTGTGTGTGTGTGTGTGTGTGTGTGTGGGGGGGGGTTCAAAATTGCTCAAAAAGTTTGCAAGGGTTTTTAATTTCTTCACTATTTGCAAAGCTTCAATTGGTCAATCCATTCATTATCTTGAACTGCTTCTTCTTTCTGCGTCGCAGGTGCCCATGTCCAGCTGTTACTGTGCGAGAGGCGGGGGACGCCCTGGACAGGTCCAAGTCCATCACAGAGCACAGATAATTAACCCTTAATTTTCTCTCTCTCACCTAGGGTCAATTTAGAGTCACCAATCAGCCCAGCATGCATGTTTTTGGTTTGTGGATGGAAACTGGAGTTACCAGAGAAAATCCATGCATCCATGGAGAGAACATACAAACTCCACCCAGAGTGGTCCCCCAGCTGGGATTTGATCCGGCGACCTTTTCGCTGAGAGGCAGCAGCTTTACCAACTGTGCCACCAGTCTATGAATCCATCTCAGACGAACAGTTTTTTTTTTTTTCTGGACATCTCTCTGGGCATTCTTTTAGATGATGGTGATGAACAGTTACCTCTATCCTTTAGTTACATTTTGTGTGTGTGTGTGTGTGTGTTTTTTTTACACAATAGTCAGTGCAAACAATAACCTTTTTGAGGACTGATTTCCATTTGAGCCACTTGTTTTAATTTTATATAAAACAAAGAAAACACATGTTGGTAGAATCTGGACTCACACTAATCTTTTATATAAATATAAATAGGTGCATCTCTGTAGGCTTTTTAATCCGCTGAAGCTTCACTGCTGACTGATGGTGTTAAATAAAAGATGCCAAATGAATAATTGAAGCTGCTATTAAAATTTACTTCGAAGCACTTTCCTACTCAAACTTCTGCCAATACTGTTACCTCAATTATTATAGCTAATTATTCATACATGCTAAGCTTACATTGGTGGCTTTGACAGAAATCCAGCCAGATGGCATCATAGACAATTAAAATCTCAAACAAGATAAAAGAAAAAAAAGGTTTTAAGGAGGACACTGGCTCCAGTCTTTGGGTTTACAGGGAGAAAATGTTAGATCCCCATGCAGCTCAGTTAGCATTCATTAGATAATTCAATTTAAGAATTTGTCAATTATTTGAAAAGCTTATTAGAATGAGGGCGGCATGGTGGTGCAGTTGGTAGAGCTGTAATAGATCATCCCTGGATGACCAAAGGCCTAAGAAATGCATGTAAAAAAAAAAAAATCATTTGTATTCATGTTTCTTGAGATGTAGAACTCAAGAGGCTGAGGCTAAATATAAAAAGTACAAAAACAAATTAGTTGGGATTATAAGGAAACATAAGAAGAATTACTATAGTGAATTATTACACAAATGTAATGGTGATATGTGTACAACATGGAAAGTAATAAATAATGTTTTAAAAAAGCATAAGGTCGTAACTAGACTTTCACAACATTTTGTGGAAAATAATGTTGAAATCCATGATGATAGGGCAATCGTTAATGGATTCAATAATTATTTTGTAAATGTTGGGTCTAGTCTTGCTGCAATGATTCCCAAAGTAGATAATGATGTTGGTAATGTAACAATGAGTTGTGTAAGTAGTATGTTTCTGGGCGGAACAAATACGGAGGAAATTTTGAAGATAGTTAATACTATCGCTGATAAAAGATCAAAGGACTGTGAAGATATGGATATGGTGGTAGTAAAGGAAATAATAAGTCATGTCATTGTGCCATTTACATATATCTGTAATTTGTCATTTTCAAAAGGTATATTTCCCGACAGAATGAAAATAGCTAAAGTAATCCCTCTTTTTAAAAATGGTGACAAACATATTTTCAGTAATTATAGACCTATATCTCTTTTGCCACAATTTTCAAAAATTCTTGAAAGATTGTTTGTGACTAGATTAGATAAATTTCTTGACAAACAAAATATATTGAGTACTAGTCAGTATGGTTTTAGATCTAATAGTTCTACATCTTTGGCTCTGATGGAATTGATGGAACAAATTACAACAGCTGTTGATAAAAAAAAACATTGTGTAAGTATATTTGTAGATCTAAAGAAGGCATTTGATACTATTGATCACACCATTTTAATTGCAAAATTGAATCA
>JARVGQ010000390.1:15971150-15981740 GCA_031762355.1 Hypsolebias martinsi | reverse complement strand
CAAACCCCACCATCTGCTCTCCCAGGTGCCTTAGATATCAGCTCTCTGCTCCACACAGAGAGCTGTGGTAGCTCGGTGGTCTGTGGTTGCATCAGGAAGGGCACCTGGTGTAAAACAATTGCCAAGTCTTCATGAGAGTTAGTTCATTGTGGCAACTACTGAGAAAGGGAGCAGCCAAAAGAAGAAAAAAAAATTTTTTTTTTTCAAAATAAAATCTGATTTAACACCCTATTACAAGACAATGATGCTTGTTTGTACTGAAAACATTTTATTAATATTATCTTGAGACAGAGCCTAGTTTAGGATAAAGGCTTAAAAATACCTACGTGGTTCAACTCAAGTTTAATCTTCTTGTAATAAGTAGAAACTATTTTAAAATAAAATAAAAAGCAATCATTTTGACCTCTTTCCAGATGAAAATTTGACAGAAAGGGAACATTTAGCTGAATTTAGCAAGTATGATTTGACTTGCTGTAATAGATCATCTTCAAGTGCCATAGAGATAAATAAAAATTGGGCATAGCTTAAAAAAAACAACTCCTTTTTGAAATATTTCATAATCACAAGGAAACAATCACTGAGCTAACATCTTTGTTTACTGAAAAATCGATAGGATCAATTCATCCCAGAACCAAGACAAAACTAGTTTGATTGTTTTGAAATAAATGAATAATCAAGTAACTATCTTGAGAAAATAAAATAAATAATTGCAAAAATGCCATTTCTTTTCTGCTGGACAAATACAGTATGCTTAATGCTCGCCACTGAAGGCCAATGGACAGTGATAAAAAGTATATATTTAATATTTGTCCAGATGCCAAAAATGTTAATTGCTGATTAACTTTTGAAGCCAACCCAATCCAATATGGAAGCATCAGCCAAGTGGCCTAAAAAATAGCAAATGAAAAATTGCTTTAATTCAGTCAATTTCACATATTGTGCTAACATTTGGATTAGTAGCAGCTTATTGTTCAAAACACAAACTGAGTGCCACGGACTGTGTGAGACTTTTGCTTTAAGCTTTAGCAATAACTAATCAAGTCAGACCTGTTAATAACCTCAGTGTGCAGGAAGAATGACTTCCTGCTCACGGTTTTTGTCCCATTGTGTGAGTGAATAGACACCAACACAAACACAGATAGAAATGGACAGAGCCGACTCATTTCAAATGAACTGATGCTTACAGACAGATAAGAAGCTTATTTGGAAATGAGACCATCTCATTATTAAAACAGAATTAAAATCATCCCTGGACAACCCTGTTCCAGTAATGTGAGCTGGTGTGATTATTCAGACTCGGTTCATCCGGTTAAAGTTCAGAACTTTAACCGGATGAATAATCACAAAGATCACAAAGATGTTCATGCTACAGTAAAATGTTTAAAAGTGTGCACCGACGTCTTCCACGTCTGAGCGATTTGAATATTGAATACTTGTAGTTTTGAGATGAGTGTTTTTCTGATGGAAGTAAACATTATTGTTTTTGATGAAAGGTATTCAAGAGTTTATGAAAATCGTTTTTTTTTTTTTTTTGACTTGTCCGAGATGGCACAAAGTGACGGATCCTGGCAAATGGAGGGAGCAATTTTCTCCACCAGGCACAATGCCGGAGCCAGAGGGTGGCCAGTGATGGCCTTAGTCACCAGAAGAAGAATCAGAAGAATCAGAATAAGCTGTATTATCATTGCACTGAAGTACAGCGAGATTTTGTCCATACAGTCGTCCGAAAGATGGACGGAGTGCACGTTGCTGTTGCTCCTAAAAGCGCAGCTCCTTATTCTTTAGATAGAAAAGGGGAAAGACCATGAGGAAAGGAAAGTGGTTTTACAATAAAGATCTCTTCACACCGATTTAAGACATCAAAAAACTACCAGCAGGCACATTTATAGACACAATATAAATGCATTTGATGACAAGATGGTGAGATTTGACCATGAAGCACTTCCAGATAGCACCATAGTCCTGACAAGATGTTGGTGTCAGCCAGTACAGCTCTGATATGCGTTCACAGAAGTTCTCCGTGGGGGGGGGGGGGGGGGGCGCGGGGGATAGAACAGAGCCTTCTTGGTTTACACATATCTCAGAAATTTGATAAGTTGACCTGCTTCAAGGCCAAATGGGAGAGTCAGATTCAGATAAACCAAAGTAGTAATTTTTTCAGGCAGACTGTTGTTTCTCGTCAGCCTTGAATTCTTCTGGTACTTTCGATATCCAAAATGGCCAGATTTGTGGGTATTCCACTGGTCCTTGTTTATTAGCTCCCTCCAAGGTCATCTCCAACATGCAGGCGAGTCCCAGAAGCCGCAAGTGGCCTACAATTCTCATAAATCGCTTCCATCTTACGGTTGAGCTCGTAAATCAGCTGAATCTGCTCGAAGCATGAACCAAACCTTCACATAAGGTCGGCAGCTTTGCCATGGCCAGAACTGCTGCCGCCGTCTTCTTTAATATCCCATACCAAATCCAACGGTGCCAAAAAGCAGAAACCCTGCTATCATAAATCCAATTATATAAACATCGGCATCCTCCTGAGACAATACAGAAAGGCACATCAACTTATCCATGACATACCCTGTTGTGTGTGTCTCAGCGGGGCATGAGTTCTCCAGGACCCTGTTGTTTGGTTGAAAAATGTTATCAATTGCGTTGAAAGTCCAGCTGACCAGATTCATGTCAGTAATTTACAATTCAGAAGATGTGTAAATAGAAGCTCTGATACAAAGGACAGAGAGCAAAAAAAGCAGGATGGAGACGGGAGAGGGAAGAAATGCGTCCGTCTTGCTCAAGTGCGAGTGAGGAATAAAAGAAAAACCATTGACCAATCAAGCCACCCCAAGGGTCACCCCAATAATTTGATGAAACTGTACTTTTAAGCAACATAAAACTAAAAAGCAGGTTCCTCAATTGATAGGAGTGGCCTGTCTACATATACAGTATGTACCATAAATATGTATACGTACATACATAGCACTGCACATGCGTAGCTTATATGCAAGCTTCCAAAGTAAAGTGGAAAAAAACTAGTGAAAAAAAAATCCACACAGCATTATAAATTCATTTGAACAAAAAAAATACTGGAAGGTTTATCAAGGCAGTTGGCATTTTAAATGACAAAGCTGATTCCAAAAATATTGCTACAACATGCAAACAACTTTGTTCCGCCAGAACTGATAAATCAATCGTCTCTTTCTTTCCTGCCCCGTGGAGAAGCGTTCAATTAAAAATGCAGGACGGCAGCAGCGCTGCACGAATCAGCTCAAACGGAGAGGAATTGATAAACAATAAGCTGTCAGAATGATAAAATGTGTTTTGTGTTTATTTGCAGTGCAGAAAGCTAACTTTGCTACAAACCACGACCACATCGTTCAGTCATCTGGTTGAAGTTGAAACCGCCCCAACAATGGCCAGAACATAAAATTCCCCAAAGAATCACAAGTCTGAGCTGTAAAACTACCCATGATAAAGGGAATATAAGGCTGCACCGACCATTTTCAGTCCACCAACCTTCTCCTTTATCCTCTCCTCTCTCTGGGAGATTTCTGAGGATGGACCGTGCCCTTTGATGTGAGCAGAGCAAGGGCTTAACAGCTCTGGTCCGGCAGATAGTCCAGTTCCTGAAGGTATTACTATGCTAACTCTTAACAGGTCTGTGCTCTGTCTCAGGCAGACCATATGGGGCTTCTGGGTTAAAAAATAAAAATAAAAAAGGGCTTTCAATCATTGACTGAATGCATATCGCCCACCACCTTTCATGTCAAAGTTTTAGACAAAGATAATATGTTGAGGAATGAACAAGTTGTAGCCGTTTTGGCCAAACCTCAAATATAGCAAAATGCTCAATCTAACACTCAGAGTATGTTTTGTGGAGGACTCTGAATCACTACCACAATATAGTTTAGCTTAATACAGTAGTCCCTCACTTATCGCTGGGGTTACGTTCCAGACACCACCGCAAATAGGTAAAAATCTGCTAAGTAGGGACATTATATTTATTTTAGTATTTATATACTGTATATATTAAATGGTAAATGATAAAATGGTAAATGGAACTTACTTATATAGCGCCTTCCAGCCCACTATGAGGGGCCCCAAGGCGCTTTACATCACCAGCCATCCACCCATTCACACACACATTCATACACCGGTGGCAGTAGTCTGCCATGCAAGGCGCCAGCCAGTCCCACCGGGATTTATAAGGATTATTTATTAAGGATTTATAAACCCTTCCAACACTCTTGCAGTGTTCTTAACAATGTTCTAAATTCTCTAAACACTGTAAAAGAGCACAGCTAAAGAGAGCAGACAGACTGATTTTACAGTTATTGCGGTAATCAGCGAGCCAGAGGTGGAGGCCATTGGGAGCACCGGGACATTTCCCGGTGGCCTGGCCCGATTTGGGTTGGACCAAAGGCTCTGTTCAGGTCGCTCTTGATTATTTAAAATAGCATAAAGCTGCCTGCCTTACATGATGGCTTGGTTCATGTCTCGAGAAATCAGACTTTTGGCTGAATGGATTAGATCTCTGGGATTTTTTTCTCAGACATGATCCATTGATATGGTCATTTTAATTTGGACATTTCGAAAGCGAGTGGACCGACACAGACTGAAGGCAGATGTCATTAAAGTTCTGCCTGTCCCCAAAACAATTGTGTTTATCTGAAATTTGGCTCCCCGACTGACCTTGACAGACCGTCTTATCTCAATACGCCTGCAGAAGTTTTGTAAACCTGACGCTCTCACTCTCCAAAACATCTGCTGAGGAATTTCACTGACTTTTCAGAGGAGCCCAGCTGAATAAGCATTCTGTCATCATTTCAGGACACTGGCCTCTGCCGTCCTCGGCAGCCAAGCTTATTAGCTTAATTAGCTGTGGTGGCCATATTGACTTGGACTAACTTATAGAGTTAATCAGTTGTAATGTACATCCAATGATTACTTTCTGAAAGTTTCACTGTAGTTTGACCTGTAGTAATGTGATAGTTTGCTAATGGGCTGACACACACACAAGCAAAAACATTACATCCTGCCTTTCACTTGCCGGTGTCAGGTGATAGAATGAAACTAATGGCGGTGTAAACATGGAGGTGCACATTTACTGCTTTTGTATTTTTAATGCATTTAATCCAATTTATCCACCTTTGCTGGGATGCAATTATTATCTCAACACAGACCTCCAGGCAGCAGGAAAAGAGGATTGAAGAGGTGGATTAAGTGGTATTACCCTCTGCTCTGGTGACACTTTAGGATGATTAAAGAGTTAAGTCTATCCATTTCTAGCTTGACCATTCCACCAACATAAACCTTCCTTTACCTCTTGCCATGGAAACATAAAAGTCTGATTAGGCAAACAGATGACTTACACACATGTGAAGTAATTGGATTTTACTCCCGCTGATCCAGAACTGTTAGACTCAGCTCTCTCATACTCTCCTTCACATGTGACCATTACACGAAAAACCTCTCTCATGGGGATCTCTGGGGAAAAAAAAACGTGAGATGACATTCGGAGAAGATGTAGCTGTCTCGATCTGCTGCCGAGCGGAGCGTGTAAGCTCCCTCAGACCAGCAGGGGAGACAGATGGGAAGAGACGGGGCAGGTAAGGGTTGAAGGAAGAAAATGCAGACCAAAACACATCTTGAGAGGTAGGCTCAAACCCTGGCACTCTGTGCTAATGTCACAAGACAAAGGCGATTATGTATTTGTCTGCCTGTCTGTTAGCAAAATATCTCACGAACCACTAAACGTGTTTTAAAAACACTTTCAGAACGTATATTCAATGTACAACTGATTACCATTTGACGTCAAGCCAAATCAACATGACCACTACAGCAAAACAATCATAATAACCATAAAACTTATTATAACTCTGTTAATTTTACAGATATTGAGCTCAAAGTGAGTGTGGTAGTAGATGAGAGTCGTTCTCAACAAATCATGCAAGATCAGGCGATGCCACATGAGACAACATTATTTTTCGGGTTTGACCAAAACAGCTATCTCCTTTTTTTAACATTAAACATCTTAATTTAAAACTCTGGCATGAAAAGTGGCATTCTTTCAAGTAATGTTTGCCTTTAAAATCCATCTTCAGTTGCCTTTAATTGCAAATGGAAACAAAAATCTATTATTTAATTTGATTGCATTTTCCCCACCCTTTGTGCTTTGTGTGACGCTGCTTTATTTCCCACTCTGAGTGCTGAATATTAGTGAAACAATAGTGAATGAAAATAGATTAACCTTCTGATTTCCCAACACGGTAATTGCCTCATTGTTACTTTGACTCCTATAATAAGAAAACGATACCAGCTGCTTTTTCTGTTGACACCCAAGGGCTACAAGTCCCCATGTAAATAAATCAACCTGAAGTTTTGCAGCATTACAGTGCATCCAGGAAGTCGTCCCTATCTATTAGTGTTCAGACCAAATCAATAAATGCAAGTTAAGCTGGTTTGGTTCAGTACAGCTGTAGAGTTTTCCAGGGTGACACCTTTAGATCCATACTTACTGACTGATCAGGTTAAGCGAAAGACTCACTTTAAAGTAATTAGATTTACCTTGGCAGTACATTGCAATTATACAAATTGCGAAGTTTTACAAATTCACTATATAAATAGTTTGTCCTTGAGTGTCAGGATTAAAGACCTGCCCTAACAGTATAGACAAATGTAGTCATCGTCACTGCCCTAAATCATGACTAGTGAAGCACAAATTTACCCTGGAGTTGGATGATTTGCCACAAAAAGTCAGAGCTAAACGGAGTTATTCACCCGTTTAGAGAGTGAGGACAGAAACATAAAAGCATTAGAGAAAGTATGCGATTATTTAGAGTACATTAGATGTGTTCACAGATAATTTTGTATGCTGTAAAAAAAAAATAAGATAGCTGACACAGAATTCATCTTAAGAAAAATGCTGGTGAAGATTCTCAGTCATCCAGGACATGATAAAATCAAAAAAACGCTCAATACAGAAACAACTGGACTTTATTTGTAACACAAGACGTTTCGCTCTTCATCCGAGGAGCTTTCTCAACTCAAATAAGCAGTTTGGGAGTGAGGTTTTAAAGGCTAACACAATCTTAAGAAAAATAACAATATACACTCATTGGAAGAAAAACATGTTAGGAAACACAGAAGGAATGGTTTCAACATGAACTTGCAGACAAGTGATGGGTATGTCTATTTTTTGCACCAAGATAGAAGGTATTGGTGAAAATGTTATATGGCCGTTGTCAATGCATCTGAGTGTGTACTGAAACAGTGGGTGAAGGACACAAGACACAGAGGAGGCCTCAAAGAAACATTGGACACCAGATTTAGACAAAACTTGATAGAGGATCACATTGTGGGTTTGCATAAGACCTAGTAGTTGCAACGTGCACGTGACCAGCATGTTGCGAGTACAGAAGTCACAGTGGCTTGACTAATGTGAGAACACCCGTTCTTCTTGTGAAAGTTTCAGTCACCAAAGACAGATCACAATAAGGATAAAGTTTCATGTGCTGTTCACCTCGTTCTACAGGAGTTCATGGCATCCATGCCTGAAATCTGGACACAGGTATTGGACTTTTTACAACACCTCCTGTCTTCTTATGTCTCACAATCTCATGAGTTGGATTCAACAGAATCACAGGTCCTTCCTCCGTACGTAGGCTGCTATTAACACCTGCACTAAGACAGCTGTGTTTGATGTATAAGCAAGTTATAAGTGCTATGTGCTGTCATCATTGGATGTTTCTATACAATGATGAAATTAGTTCACTCATTTAACCCATCGCATGAGATACACAGGTGAAGCAGTGTGCAGCTATTTGGTGCCATAGCCAAGAGGAATGGACTTAAGATGAGTCAATGTATCGTGGTCAAAGATGAATCGTAGTTCTCTATAACCTTGGATGGCCATCACGTGTGCATATGGCAGTGCAGAGGGGACAGAAGACCAATCATTTTAATGTGGAAAGACACACCAGTGTAAATGTAGGGTGTGACTTCTGGTCACGTTTGGTGGTGATTTGGGGGATTGCGATGGTAATCAGTGACGCATTGTGTATGAGTGTCTTACTCCTCTCAAGCACCCTGTTGGACTTCCAACAAGACAATACCCATCCACATGAAACATGCCTCTATAAATGGCTTACACTATGCTGAAGTCTGTTTCATGACCAACCAGGTCCACTGATCTTTAATCTGATGTGTGTTATAAGGTCTGATGTGACCTCCAACCAGTGCTGATCTACTGGATCTTGAGGGACTGTTCCAGCTGTTGAACAACTTATCCTAAGAGAAGCTACAAAATCTGTACAAGGTTTTTCTGTACCTAATTTGCCCTCTGTATCCAGACTGCAGAAGGTGACACCCTATTAGCATGTCCAGCAGTGTAATCCTACTACTAACACTCATCCAATTGGTCTGATATTATAATCATTGCAAAAAAACAACACATTTTAACATATGCAGTGTCGACTGATTTACATCACTCTGCTTAACCTAAGTTGAAGAAATGAGCCGGAAAGTTGTTTACAATCATTATTGTTTCAACAACAAAAAACATATTCATAAAACAAAAAGACCTCATATTTACCACGCTCATTAAACAAAGCCTTCTTCTTTGTTTTACTGAGTCAGAGGATGGAGACAGGAAAAAGCTAAATGTGCAATGACAATGTTTGCTTTAAATGAAAGGTCAGGGTGCATTCATCCCTGTCCTTGGTCTAGCATTTTAACGTGGGCTTCAATATCGTTTTTTTTTTTTTTTTTACTGAAGCCATGGAATGAAGGTTCGTGAGATGTACCAGTAACTGTTTGTTAAATATAGTCAGATGCTTTTTGTGTGGTTGCATATTTCTCTTGCTATTACAAGACTTATTGCAGCTCTATTGATCTGACCAGCTGAGAAATCGACCTGAAACATGTCTAACTTCATCTTCTCCTCCCTCTCAGTCCATCTCTTTCATGCTGCGCCCTCCATGCTTTTCATCATCCATCAGAGTGGGCCATATGCCTTCACCTCAGCTGTCCAATTCCTTTCTTTACAAATTGCCTCCTTGCTTTTCTTCTCCTCGTGTTATCAGTCCCATCGCCATCACTGTTTTTGCAACATTCACATTTAAGCCCACCAGAAATTTCCCCACTTTCAGTTTTTGTTTCCATTCTTGAATCGTTAACCCCTTCTTTCCTACTCGTACAACAGCATTCTTTTTCTTCCTCTTCAACCGCTCCATTCAATACACTCACGTCCATTGTTGATTTTTTTTTCCTATTTTTGAAGACATTTCCGTCACTTTCAACAATTGCTTTAAGCTTCTCGTCTTTATCCTTATTGCTCCACCCTTCATCCGTTCCTCCTTCTTGGGTGATTAAGCGATGGTTGGGTGGGTGCAGCTGGTGTAGCTGGGCAGGCAGCTCATCTTCATGACAGCTGTGCTGCAGTGTTGTTGCCAGATTCTTACTGGGGCAGTAGCACTGTCGTTATCTTAACAACAGAACAGTCACACAAGGTTTTGGGAATTCACCGAATTAATAAGTAGCTATCTGCTTATTTTTTTCTTTAGGTTGTAAAAAAAAAAATAAATAAATAAATAAATAACACGTATCAGCCGAGGTGTAAAAATTCTGTCCTGTTAAGTTTCTGAGTGTTGCTGCCACCAACTCCTCTCACTCGCTTTTCCTCGCTCATCCACTCAGCGTTACAGCTTTTCCTTCACCCTGCCTTCGCATGCACACCTTTCATGAACTCAAGCCTTCATTACACAGATGTCTCTTACCCTGGGAGACTGCACTGACACTGACTATTTGGTTAGTGGCACCATCTGCAAATTTGTGCATCTAGGGGTAAAAAGTCCACCCAAAAAAAAAAAAAAAAGTACCGGTAAGTGTTGGTCTCTGGCCTGCAGTGGTTCATTCAGAGGTCACAACTTCCACTTGGAGGGTTGGAGCGAGTCATGCGTGGAGAGAAACAACTGGAGTATGCACCTTTCTCTAAGCAGTAAAGTGAGCCTGGATGATGGCGCTCCCAACTCGGTTAAGAGCTTGATGGACTGAGCTGAGCTTATAGTTGTTCTGTAGCAAGATTTGAGCGCATGGCAGGGATCCTGAACGGAATAATGGATGAAAGAACGGAAAAAAGAAAGGACGATCGAAAGGATGAAAGAAAGGATGAAAGTTAGGAGAAAAACAAAAAAAGAATGAAAGAAAGGACGAAAGGACAACAAAAGACTAAAGATACGTGAAAGCAAGGACAAAAGCAAGGACGAAAAACAAAAGCAATGACAAAAAAAGGATGAAAAGACAAAAGAAAGGACAAAAGGGCAAAAGAAAGGAAGAAAGGTCTAAATAAAAGGCAAAAGGACAAAAGAAAGAATGAGAAGACAAAAGAAAGAATGAAAGGACAAAAGTGCAAAAGAAAGAACAAAAGGATGTAAAGAAAAGAAGAGAGGATAAAAGACAGGATAAAAGAACAACAGAATAAAATAATAAAAGAAAGACAGAAAGAAAGAAAGAAAGACAGAAAGACAGAAAGAAAGAAAGAAAGAAAGACAGAAAGAAAGAAAGAAAGAAAGAAAGAAAGAAAGAAAGAAAGAAAGAAAGAAA
>JARVGQ010000390.1:15940511-15963224 GCA_031762355.1 Hypsolebias martinsi | reverse complement strand
AATGTGATGCAGGACCACCGGGAGTAGGATCCTTCGAGACTCTGTGTGCACGCACAAACACACACACACACACATGCGTGCACACATACACACACACACACAGGTTAATCATTCATTATTTGCATTTTAATGGGTTTCAGAACTCTGAATTTAAATGACCAGATTACCGTAATTTAGATCAAATTGATTAAATAAACTTAATAATGAAGTGGTCACTAGTAAAACTATTCAATATGCAGCTTTCGTTCACTCCTTTTTTCTTGTTTTATTTTGAAAAACAAATTTCTGTCTCCTTATGAAATAAGATTAATCCTAATAAGACGTGTTTGTGAATAGGACGATGTATAAAGTTAGACCTTTACCAGGAAACGAGAAGAGCCTGCTGTCCACGGTCCGAGCGATGGACTGCAGCTTCACCACGTCCATCGACTGCCCGATGTGGACCGTGGACGGCATGCTGCCCAACGTGCCGCGCACAAACTCCGCCACCTCCTGGACCGTGAACATCTGCAGGAGCTCGTCGAAGATGGCCGGGAACGAGTTCAACAGGGCGGCCTGAAGACGTGCGAGACAGGAAAGAGTCAATGAAGAGAGGAGGAGACTCACAGCAAAGTGCAGAGGTGCATGCTGGGAGGAAGAAGGTTAATGATTGTTTCTGTGATGGTTGTGGAGACGAGCGGGTCCACGGTTTCTGTAAAACACCGGAGGAGAGCAGAGGTGAGCGCAGGGAAAAGCTGGAAAAGCCAGATGTGCCTCAGCAGCAAAACATCTTCTCCATAAACTCTCTGCTAGTTTTAAAACTGGTTTGAGCTTTGCCAAAACAAGTTTAAAGCCCGAGCAGACAAAAAAATAAATAAAATTTAAAATGGAGCTTCTGTGTTTTAAAGCACAGCTGTTCACCTGGTGTGAAAGTTCCACAGCTGGTGGAAAAAAACTCATCAAACAAAAAACACTAAACAGACAAAAGGAACAAAAACACTGAAAAACTTTGACAGAAAAGTTAAAAAGGTTTAAAGTCAGCATGAAGTCATGATGCAAGACACAGAAACTAAACCAGCAGACATGAACTGGTTCATGGAAAACAATAAAATAGTGAAGCAGGTGAGATATTAGAAACGTTCACGCTGCATTTTCACAGAAAATAACATTTCTCTCGTTACAAAATGTGGTTTGTGACAATCTTCAGCCCGAACGCTATTTGTGTTCCAGCCTCCATCAGTTTACAGATCAAGCCCTGCCAGGGAGGGTGGTTAGAAATGAGAAGTGTGAGATGTAAATGGTTCTTAGAGCAGCATCCAGTGCAAGATGAACAGAGGTGTGTGCTGCTGTCAGGTTGTGCACGACCACAGGTGTGTGTTAGGGCTCACAAACAGCTGAAAACACAAGCAGGGGCTCTGAGCTGCACAAGAAACTGGGACTTGTTGCTTCCTTTCAAACATCTACTTACTGACAGTGGAGGCGGCCGCAGAGCGTTGGAGCTCGAGGCCTGAGAGCAGCTGGGCGGCCCGCTGCCAGGAACCTGTCCTGGGACAGGGGTCTGGGTTTGGCCCAGGGCAGAGATTAGCGTTAAGGGAGTGGCAGGCCCAATAATGGGACCTGGAGCCTGATTTGGACCCGGACAAGGCTGGGAGCCCTGTGGTGCATGGGTAAGGAGGAGGCCCAGGAGGAATAATCGGGACCCGATTGAAGGATAATTAGGGGAAATTGAAAGAGAAAGTAAGGAAAGGAAAGGTCCAAGGAACAAAAAGAAACAGGTGCAGAAGGAGATAAAAGTCAACAGCAGCTAAGAGGTGATGAAAAACAAACTGAGCTGCATGTGAACATAAAGCGGTGGTTGAGTTTTTAGAGGTGTCTCCTCACCTGGGTGAAGATGAGGGTCTCTGAGTTGCGGCTGTCCAGACTGAGGACGAAGCGGATGGACTGAAAGAGTTCCTGGATGCTGGTGCGAAACTGCTCCTCCTCCATCCCACAAGTGGCCCGGGAGTACAGGATCCGGGACTGGACGATGAACTTAAACAGGTACTCCAGCGCCTGAGGGTTGTTTGTGCGATGTAAAAGAAAGAAACACAAAATACAGATTCGATCCCAAAACAATTGTTGTCATGACAAATATAATAGAAACAGAATGCGCTCGTTTAGCTCTGCTGTATTGAAATGTACTTGTTTTTCTGAAGATAACAGAAATATTTAGATATAATTTAATACAGTTGTACTGATGTCTGTTAAAAAAAAGAAAGCCATGGACAAACCAACTGGACTTCATTCGTTACTCAAAACATTTTTACATGAGAGACATTCAAGGAGCCAAAGTAAACAGCCTGGATTTAGATGTTGGGTAACACCATGGGGCGGCACGGTGGCTCAGTTGGTAGAGCTGTTGCCTCTCAGCAAGAAGCTCATCTACTGTGGGCCTTTCTGGGTGGAGTTTGCATGTTCTCTCTGTGCATGTGTGGGTTTTCTCCTGGTACCCCAGTTTCCTCCCACAGACCAAAAACTGATTGGTAACTCTAAATTGTCCCTAGGTGTGAGTGAGAGAACGAATGGTTGTCTCATTTGTCTTCATGTGTCCCTGTGATGGACTGGAGACCTGTCCACAGTGACTGCTGGATATGGGCACCATTGACCTCCACAACCAGAAAAAGAAGAAGGTAAAAGGTAATGGATGGATGGATGAATGGATGATGAATGGGTGAATAGGTGCATGGATGGATGTATGCATAGATGGATAGATGGAAGGATGAGTAGATGGATGGATGAATGGGTTCATGGATGGATAAATGGATGGGTGCATGGGTTCATGGATGGATGCATGCAGGGTCAGGGATGGATGGATGAATAGATGGATGGATGAATGGATGGGTGCATGGATGTATGCATGCATGGATGGTTGGATGGATGGATGGGAGAATGGGTTCATGGATGGATGCATGCATGGATGGATGGATGGATGGATGGATAGATGGATAGTTGGAGGGATGGATGGATAAATGGATGAATGGATGGTAGATTGATGGATGGATGGATGTGTGCATGCATGAATGAATGGATGGATGAATGGATGAATAGGTGCATGGATGGATGGATGAGTAGCTTGATGGATGCATACATGGATGGATGAATGGATGAATGAATGGATGATGGATGGATGGATGGATTGATGGATGGATAGATGAAGGGATGGATGGATGAATAGATGGATGTATGAATGGATGGGTGCAGGATGGATGTATGCATGGATGGTTGGGAGAATGGATTCATGGATGGATGAATGGATAGATGCATGGGTTCATGGATGGATGCATGCATGGATGGATGGATGGATGGATAGTTGGAGGGATGGATGGATAAATGGATGAATGGATGGTAGATTGATGGATGGATGGATGCGTGCATGCATGAATGAATGGATGGATGAATGGATGAACAGGTGCATGGATGGATGGATGAGTAGCTCGATGGATGAATGGATGGATGCATACATGGATGGATGAATGCATGATGGATGGATATATGGATGGATTGATAGATGGATGGATGAAGGGACTGTATGAGGATGAGTGAGTCCAGAGTTCATAAAATAGCGTGAAAGATCGTCACAGACAGAAACAGCTCAAACCAACGGAGACGTCTAGAAGATGAATAAAAAGTTGGATCTGAACCCGGAGCTGCAGGACGTGTCAAAACTGTCCTGAATAATTCAAACCGTGCACGTCTACATGACAGTGTGACCCGCCTGGATGACTGCTCGAGTCCAATTAATATTTTAAACTGCTGAGCAGCTTTGTTGGATGAATGTGGTACATTCTGCTCATGCGTTGGATTTTTAGAGCTTTTTTCTGCAACAGTCTGCTGATTGTCAACAAATAAAATACAATAAATAAAAAATAAAAAGCCAAGACTCCAAGTAGAAAAACTGAACATTTCAACAAACAGACTAAAAAAATGTTGCTAATGTGTTCAGATGAACAAACGGTGATGAAGAGATGTTTGAGGAAAGTCACAGCTCAGACGATCAGACCGAGCTGCTCAGAGTCAAGACTCAAAGACCTGCTGACCCCGGGTTCAAACTGGTTCTTACCCTCATGTCCTTGACTCAAAGACCTGCTGACCCCGGGTTCAAACTGGTTCTTACCCTCATGGCCTCAACTCAAAGACCTGCTGACCCCGGGTTCAAACTGGTTCTTACCCTCATGGCCTCAACTCAAAGACCTGCTGACCCCAGGTTCAAACTGATTCTTACCCTCATGGCCTTGACTCAAAGACCTGCTGACCCCAGGTTCAAACTGGTTCTTACCCTCATGGCCTCCTGGATGTGGTCCTGTCTGATCACCTCAGCCGAGCGGTCCATGTACCACTTCAGACAACGGATCAGCTCCCTGAAACACACGTTTTACACCGAGAGGCTCTGATTTTACATGTCAGGATCAAATCTGTACATTTATTCTGCGAGAGCGATAAACCCTTTAGATTAATTTAAAGTTATAAAAACAAGTTGTGAAGACAACATGTAAAAACAACTCGTTCAAAATGGGAGTTTATTGGGTGGACATAAATAAAATAAATAAATTGGGAGGCAGGAGTTTGTCATGTTTCCTCTAATATTTAAGTGAATTAAGATTTTTATTTATTTATCTGCTTTTTTCAGTAGAGTAACTGGATTAAGCCTTTTGGACATCACCTGTGTGGCAACAAGCACTGAAAGAAAATGTATTAGTAACAGATTTTTATGCTAATTATGCAAACAGTGTCATATGATTGTTTTACTTTTAAATTAATTAATTTTAAATCTGACCTTTTGCTTGAAGCTTAAACCGAGTTTTCACTCATTTCTAAGGGAAACATTAAGATTAATTATTTTAAAGCAACTCTTCCTGAACGTGTCTCAGTCAGAAGCAGCAAATAAAAATGTAAATATTTAATACAAGTTTTTGTTTTTCCTCTGAAGTTTCAGGGACATGAAAACACCAAGAAGAAACCAGGAGAGTAAAACTGTGGATTAAAAAGATGAAAAATAAATAAATGAGCTGAGACGCTCTAAGCTCTCTGATTTGTGTTGCTTCTGTAAGTTTATCAGTTTATTACGAGTCTTATTATTTTAAATTTAATTTCATTTGTTCTTTATCGTTTGTATTTTATCTCTGTGTTCTGTTGACTAACAGGAAACAACACTTTTATAATACATGTTAAAACAGAATTATGTGATTATTTTCTTATCTCTAAGTTCACTCCGAGCATTTCTGTGCAGCTTAAATCTGAGACAATGGAAAAAGCAAATGAAATAAAACATTAAGCACTACTGTCAGAACGATGCACATTTAACATAGTTTAAAAACAGAAACAAACACTAAGTGCACGTGCATTTTAATGAGAAGGGTTTAAATCACAGTTTGTGTTTTTAGGTAAATGAGGTGCAGCTGTTTGGAGTGAAACACTCACTTATAGGCCAGAGCTCCGGCGAAGTGTTTCTGGATGTACGTGTCCATCACCGGCCTGAAGTGGTAATATTTACTGTCCCTGAGCAGGTTGATGATGAAAACCTGAAAGTGGAAGAATGACTGAGTTTTTGACTTTTTGGGTCCAGGGACCACCCTCACAACCCTCATGTTTATTAAATGGTTTGCTTCAATTAGTCTCTTTAATGTAATGGAAATATTTGTGTGACATAAATACTTAAGATCTGTTCTTTAATAGTGTTAATACAATTTTTATACTTTTAAACATGGGCTATTTTCATTCAGGACACACTTAATTAACAACATTTTTAATTTCAACTTCCAAAAAATTAGCTTTGAAAAAATGAACAGCATCAAAAACCATTTTAAAACATTACCTATTCACATAATGAACATAATAAACGTATTACCACTTCTTTAAATTATTACAGAAAACTCTTCAAATAAAACTGAACAGAATCAGAACAGCAGCCGTTATACCGAGTAACAGGACTTAATTTGTAAACTGATTGATGCTGGAAAGCAAATAGGGGGGTCTGGGATCTTCCCCCAGAAAATTTTGAATACAGCAGATGTGATTTCCTGCATTTTTGGTGAATTTTAATGGGTTGTTAAACGTCTATGTGCTTATAAAACATCGTTTTTTTTTAATTTGCTGATCCAAAATGTGCTTCCAGACCAACTTCCCTCCAAACCGAGGAGTAGAAAATATGACGAAGCATTTCTTAGTTTCGTCTTCACCTGCACATCGATGAATAATAAGGAAAGAATGCGGTGTTGTCTGTCAAGTAGTGTTAGCTTGTGACAGCCTGACAAGCTAAGACTTCTCTAGGAGAAAAACATCTGGAGCACAAAAACAAGTCAGCTGATGTTTTCATACAAAAACTCAACAGGGTCTTTACTAAAGCTGCATCCGTGCTGGTGAAAGATCAACTATTCATTCATTCAACCTTTATTTAGGCAGGTTAATCTCATTGAGCCTTGAGGACTCATTTACAAGAGAGACCTGAAAACAGAAGTGGTCCAAGTTGAAAACAGAAGTGGTCCAAGAATAGAGCCTTGTGGAACCCCATAGGAAAGAGGCACTGAAGCAGATAAACTATTACCAACATTAACATAAAAACTCCTGTTGCTCAGATAAGGAATGCTAGTTTTGTTAGACATGAGATTGTATGCCTATTGCATGATAAAGATCTATAATTTGCATGATATTCAGAACCAGTAAGCCCAAGTAATGCTGATAGTTAATTTTGATTGCATGCAGGTAAAATGTTTAACGTGGAGAACAAAAAGATGCTGAGCATTGACACAGACTCTTAAACTGATCAGCGCTGGCAATAACGTCAGTTTTAATTCACCTATAAAACTGTGTTTGTATTCAAAAACTCTGCAAACTGCTTCAGTAACTTGTTGTTCAGTGAGCTGGAGTTGTGGGTAGGAGTATTTTTAATCTTTAAACAGAGGCAGGTTTATTTTTAAGCCAAGTTTGTCTCTCTTTGTAGCTGAAGCTCAGACACGAAACTTGAATCCATCTCCTCGTGTCACTTTCAGACAAAAATGTCTGCAGCTCGTTCGCTTTAATCAGCAGATGTGGCTGCCGCAGCGAGCGACTGCTTCATCCGACCGTCTCTCCCTGTGGTGACAGGAAAATACCAAAGTTCCTGAACTGGAGAGGCAGAGATTGAAGTGCACACCCACACTATCAGCTCCCATCAGCCCCGCCATCTTCACCTGCCACTGGCTCTCTCCTTCTACTCAGAGCCTTCTTTTGCCCTCCAGCTGAAAGTCTGCTTCCAAATAATCACTCATTTCCTCCTTTCCACTGTTTTTCTTTCTCTGTCTCGCAATTTATTTGTGCCGTTCTGCTTTTTCCCCCCTGCATGTCGACACCAGCATCTGCTTGGTCTACAGTAAGTCCTCTCTGGGGTACCAGCTCTGACATTTACCCTAATGATTCCTGAGGCCCAGACGTACACACAAGATACACACAAATTCCAGCATGTGCTTGTTACAATACGTGGTCAAACATATTTGTACCTCATTTGTCAAGTCTTTCCCACACTTGGGTATGCAGACACGCCCTATTTGTCTCTTTCACGCACACACACACACACACACTGAAAGCACAGCCTGCCCCATCTGTTGCTAAGTGAACCTGCAATCAAAGGCGTCGACAGGATTCCTAATGGGGAGTGAAGTCTCGTTTGATTAGATGCTTTATTCACACAGGACCTTCAAGCTCAGCCAGTTCTTTAGGGAAACACACAGTGCACCATATGCACAGAGAATAAAACAACTTTACTGCAGCATCCATAAGTTGAGATTGAGGGAAAACGGTTAATTTAAAAAAATACTATCATAATGGGTTTTGTTTTGTTTTTTTATCAAATTTTGCATAAGAAAGCATTTTAATGACCTTCTGACTCTTCTGTGTGATCACATGATCAGTTCTGTACCAGAACGCCAGGCTGATTTCAACACTTCACAAAATGTTCTCAGTGATTCACAATTAGTCCTGAACATTAGCAAAACCAAAGTTATGGATGGATGCCTCGAATTTCCCCTCCTGGGATGAATAAAGTATCTATCTATTTATCTTACAGGTATGTTATTTTCCCATAATTATGCGGTAACCATTCATTCTGTTAAAACACTAAATGATGATATCATAGTGATTGTCCACACAGTCTATACATTTTTTTTTTTTTTTGTATAGACTGAAATCATAAATTTCTATTTCTTCCCATGTAAGCGGCTTGTAACAAGTTTGTTTTTAATCACAGCTGGAATATGGAGACGCAATCTATAGATTTGTCTTCCCCACTACCTTAAACTGGACCCCATTTACCAGGGTGCTCTGACGTATAGAACAGGTTCACCTTTTAGGGTGCACCATTGTACTTTCTATAGCCTTGCTGGGCTTATTTCACTCAATATTCAAAGGATGAAGCATTGGTATATTTTTCTATACAAAGCCATTGTAGGAAAATTACCATCATATATCTACTCCAAGTTCATTTCCCTGCAGAACACACACAGTCTCAGGGCCAGTAGCTGGCTGTGGTTTAAGGTGCCCTTTGTGCACACAGAGTCAGCAAAGATGAGTTTGTCCTATTTCGGCCCGTGGTCTTGGAATGATCTGCTGCTGAAGATGAGGTTGGAGTCTTTTATTCACACATCTTGCACCTGTAATGTTTGTGTCTCAAATTATGCTTTTTTTTTTTTACTTGTATGATATTTTATGTCTTATTACCAGATGTTTTGTTGTAAACATTTTACTGTTACTGTTCTTGAGACTTTTGCTGTAATTGTAATGGCTTGTTTGCACCTTGCACACTGCTCTGGGCATCCTTGTAAAAGTGGTTAATAATATCAATGGATTTTGTTCCAGGTAAAATAATGTTTAAAAAAAAAAAAGTAAAAAAAAAAATAAAAGCCCCATTTACTTTTGTGTCTCACTCCATTTCTCACTTTGTGCACTTTTCACCTGTAGCTCAGTCAGGGAGTGCAGAAACATCTCCAGGGTCATTAAAACCTGGCGTGGGTCCATTTTGGGCGCTCAGGTTTGTTTACGTTCATCACGGACGTATAACTTCTTCTTCTGTGTTTTTTTTTTTTTCAAGGAACGTTTACCACTCTGTGCATATCAGTACTTCTATTCTGAATAAAAGCCTGCTGCATGTAAACGCTTGTCGTGAACAGATTTGTGCCCATGTAAACAATACATTTCAATCCAATCAAATAATTTTGTGCATGTAAACATAGCTATTGTTGTTACGTGAGTTCAGTTTGGCCTGTGAATAACCGATAGCTGGTTTTTAAATCACCGGAGTCTCCTCTTCAGTTCTGTAACGGGTCCCTAAGCCTTCATCGCTCTGTTTCGTGACACTAACATTTTAAAAACTCAACATTTAAATTATTACATCCTGTTTTGTTTTTGTTTTTTAAAGGAAAAAAGGAACAAAGTAGGTCTAAGTGGTGTACTGCTTGATATTTTTGGTTGTTTCACTCAAACCAAAGCCTTACAGTATAACTTTCCTTTGTTATTTGCCATAATCTCCACTTTTTCTTACAATTGCCATTTTAAACTTTACCCACAACTACAACTGGAAGAAAAGAAACATTAAATGTTAGAACTAATTGGATGAAATATGATTATCAGCCGAACATTTCCAGCGAGAACTCTTGTATGTAACTAAAATTAAAACGTGTTTTTTTTTTTTCAAAACTATTCAATTCATAAAGCCAGCTGAATAATGGGAATTCAGTTGTATTAAAACAAAAATTAAAAACAGAAAAAAATGAAACAAGCAAAGATTAATTTTTGACACTGCTCCATAGAATACAACTACTGAGGTGTTCTGGAAAACACATGGGCAATGACTAGTTTTACAGCAGCGCCTGGCAGTGACAAACCAAACTGGGGTGCTTTGCTAGACACTAGTTTATAATGAAAGGAATAAAAAGGGGAAACTAGTCATGAGTGAGCTGAGCAATGTCTGAGAAAATGTGCATCCCCATCCATGTTGAGCCACTGGACCAATAAAAATGAAGGAAACAGGATAAACAGCAGCAGATGTCTCTGTACCTGAAGCCTGTTTCAGTAGAGGGTTCCTCAGCTGCCGGACTTAACTTTAATTCATCTAAAGTCAAATATTAGAAGAAAAATCTAATTCTAGACAAATTCTCTATTACATACAGAATCTAAAGTGATTTGCAAATTTTGTCTCCAATTAAAAATGCATCTTTTTGTGGCCCAGCTTATATTAAAATAACATAATGTGTTTGAGTAGGTCCAAACTGAACAGGAGCAGGTCTTCCCTTCACAAAGACTAGAAATAAATTAAACCAGAAAGAGCACATATGACATTTTTGGCATTTTTTAACCTTCAAACCAGGCTGATCTCTAAGTTCAAAGCTCCTCTTTAAAAGCAGCAGTTTTTATTACTGTGATGGGAATTTATAAAGCTAATTTCCCAGCTCATGACAAAATGAGGGTTGCATGAGACGTTAAATAAACGCTTGAGCTTGTTTACAACATCGGCGTTGTAGCTTCTGAGATAACATCCAGAGAGCAAAAATTTAAAAAATGGCTTCATTTGGCAGCATTTAGGAATAAACATCATCGTTCTTGCAACAGATGTTAGTAAATAACTGCTTTTTAATGATCTGCTCTAATCAGAATCAGCTTTATTGTCATTGCACCAAAGCACAATGAAATTACACTTATAATAACAGCAATAAAATAAATTCTACAAATGTCAACAGAAATGTGAAAAATTCATTCAGTGATTTCTGACTTCTGTGCTAGCTACGTAATAAATCTAAACCAAGCTCATGTAAGGTCCGTCTGGTAGTGGAAGCAGGTTCAATATTTAAATAGCCTAAATAGAAAAGGATTTCCAACAGCTCATCTTTAATCTCCAACGCACACAGTGTGTCCAATGAGTAATGTCCTAAATGTGTCAAAACCAATCATGCTTTTGTTCAAGTTGAGTCGAATCGGAAAGTTTGAACAGCACTGCCTTTTATTCACTTAATGACACAATGTAATCCCTGAACGACGCAGTATAAACCAAATTAAGAAAGTCTACGGTATAAAGGAATCATCAGATGGTCCATTATAACTGTGTTTAAAAATAAAGGTGAGAGAAAACACTTTTTGGCATTGAAGTAGCTAAAAACACCACAAGGCCAATGTGAAATGCCATTTCAAGCTCAGTATAAAATAACTTGTAGCACGTTCTGTTTATTTATTTTGTATGTTTATTTGTTTACTGCTTGTTAATAGTGTGACTGTTTATGAAGCATTCACACTACTGTGATCCATTTTTCTTCTGTATGTTTTTCGGCATCTTTCTTGCTCTACAATTTTTGTGCTACTTCAACAGTCATATATCAAAACGTTCAGCTCCTTCATGAGAAGGGTGATATGGTTTTGGGTTCTGGTGCAAGTTTAGCTTTTTGAACTATTTAGCCTTTTCTGCTACTTTTTTCCCCTCATAGAAAATGAATTGATCTCATTTTAGCTCCCATGTACAAATATTAACATTTTTTCAGCTACTTTCAGCTTTTTTAGAGCTGTTTTGTGCTCCTTCCAGATTTAACTACAACATTTTTTGTCATTCTTTCAACTTATTTCTGCTCATTTTAGTTTTTTATGCTCCTTTCAGTGTATCTATGCAAGTTTAAGCTTTTCTGCTATTTCAGCTAAAATGTAACTGTTGCTACCCTAATTTTAGCTTTTTCAGCTAATTCCACATTATTTGCACTCATTTAAACTGTTTTCAGCCTAATTCAGCAAACATGTGCTCTCCACTTCTGGTAATTTAAGTTTAACTTCTTTTGGCTTTTTTTCTGCTTTTTCAGATATTTTCCATATTTTGTGCTAATTTCTGCTTCTTTCAGCCTAATTAGGCAAACATGTTCCTTCTGCTTTCTTCTGCTAATTTAAGATTGTTCTACCTTTTCAGCTACCTTCAGCATTTTCAGCATTTTTTTTTCCCTGCTAATTTCAGCTGTTTTCAGAAATTCAAATTTTTTTGGTGCTAATTTTTGCTACTTTCAACTTACCGTAATTAGCTTCTTTCTGCTAGCTTGAGCTTATTATGCTCCTTTCAGCTTTTCTTTTCTGCTAGTTTCAGCTTTTTCTGCTCTTTCAGCTACTTTTTAATCACTTTGTGCTCAAATGTAGCTTTTTCAGCTAATTCCACATTTGTTTAGCTCATTTCAGATTATTCCACTTCCTTCTGGTAGTCAAAGCTTCTTTCTGTCTTTTCAGCTACTTTTCAGCTATTTTTGCTAATTTCTGCTTCTTTTTTTTTTTTAGCTAATTTCCTAATTTTTCCACTACTTTCTGCTTATTTAAAACTAATTCAGTAAATATCTGTTATTTCTGCTTTCTTCTGCCAATTTTGCCTTGTTTTTCCACTTCAGCTACATTTCAGCAAGTTTTTAGCTAATTTCAGCAGTTTTTCAGCAACTTTTTCAGCAATAAGCATTCACACTGCATTTCCGCAGGAAATGCAATTTGTCTAGTTTATTTATTTTTGTAGTTTTTGTTTGTTAAGAGTTCACCAGTTTATCAGCTTGGAGCTGTAAAACATCAGTCCCTATTATTATATTAACATTTTCACACATGCTCCATTTGCTGTGAATGCAACACATGTTTGTAGAAATAAAACAAACAGGATGGTAGGCCCAGCGTGCTGAGGCGAGGACACAGCAGACAGAAGAATGAGTAACCTTGAGACGAAGCAGAAGTGGTTGCAAAGGTCATTGATATGCGCAGCCAGCACATGGACGCTCAGTGGGTGTGCTACAGCATCTGACTTTGCTCAGAGTTAATTGATTATCATTGAATCCCACACTGCTATTCATATTCAAGAAGATGAAGCTTCCTAATATGATGTATGCACAAATTTTTCACAAATTTTCTCTATTGTGTCTTGATTTGTAAAATCTGGCCTCTGCCTCGGGATGTCGGTGCTGTGGAGCAACTTTGGATCAATCTCAGCTCTCCATTACGCCGCCATTTGGTGCCTCATGACCCATATAAACATTCTGTCACAAATGCATATGTTATTATCATACACCGAGGCAATCATAGATGCCAGTAAACACACTCAGAGCCACGCAAAAGAGCAACAGCAGCTTGCTTGACTGTAGCTTTGACAATGGCCTGCAGGCAAAATGTGTGTGTGCCAGTGCAGCTGTCAGCACTGAAGGATGAAGTAAGGATGTGACATTCGTCTGTTGTCACAGTGCCTTCAGATGCTCTGGTGTCTGACAGTGGGATTTCAAAATAAAAAAAATAAAACTATTGGACTAGCATTCTGTCAGTTGTCCGCCATCTTTCATGCCAGAGTTTTAAACTAAAATCATCGTATGTGGTGAAGGGGCAGAGTCCTTTTGGTCAAGCCTTGAAAATGACATTATGGACCACTATGGCTATATTATGAAATCTCACAAGATGTGTCGGAGCTCAGATCATGTTGAGGATGCCTGCTAGCTTCTACCACATCAACACTTTAGAAAAAAATTTGCATCTGCAAATTTAGCCAAGTTATGGTCATTCTTCTCGACTAATTTCATATAGCTGTGGCAGCCATCTTGAATAGAGGAGACTCCAAAAGTTAAAGAGCTTCAGATGTATACCCAATGAATAGTTCCTGAGAGTTTCAATAAAATCTGTCGAGTGGTTCACGAGATATTAGATAATTCCAAGCCATGTTTGTAAATGTCTTCTGAATCATTTCACCTGGTAAAATAAAAGTATATTTTGCTAACAGAAAATTAGGGTTGATACCAACAGTAGATGTCAAAGTTTTAAGGAAAAATATTGTGCAGTATGTCATACTCATAATATGTGTTCAGGATAATGCTCAGCCACTTCCATGCCAAATTTTACCACAAAATCTGTAAAACTGGCTAACTTTTAGCAACTTGTGTGTTTCCTAACGTCAGTTAGCTGTGGTGGCCATTTTGAATTGGGTTGACTCCAAAAGGTAATTAGTTGTAAATGTACATCCGATGGTTACTTTCTGAAAATGTAATCAAAAATTGTCCAGTGCATAGGCCTGTCATGATAAACAATAAAAATCAATCGCACAATGAATGAAAATTATCGACCTCACTTTCGTTTATCGACTTTATCGTTTCTTCGTGTCTCTTTTTCTACTGAAGACACGGCTCAACTCTGGTGCTCTTCACTGACCCCACCAATCGCGTTTTTGGATCATTAAAAGCAGCTAAGCTGAGAAGCTAAGCTATGAGCTAAGCTAACAGGCCAACCTCGAGAATAAACCTCCATCTTGTCGAGCTCCAAAATTTACGATTGAAACCCGTGCCTTCGTGTAAAAAGTTGTTTTTCTCTGCAAAAAGAAGCTGAGAATGTGTTTACTGATTTTTTATTAAAAGCTTTGTGTGAAAATTGCTATGCTAAAGAGCTCAAATCACCGAGCATCCATGTCAGCCCATGTCACGTCAAGGGCCCTCCCTCCCATTTTTCTTAAAGAGACACGCTGCTCAGCTATCCATCTTTTGGTTCAAACAGTCTTATACTGCCATCAGGTGGTCAAAAAAGGTACTACACCCCAAACAAATCAACAGTTCTCAAATTTGACAATTATCGTTAAATTTCTAACAATATTATCGTTTATTGCAATATTTTCCGAGACAATTAATCATCCAGCAAAATTTGTTATCGTGACAAGCCTACCAGTGCATTATGAGATATTTTGCTTATACTACAATGCACAGATACTGGCATCAACATTATGACGTCGCCTTCGGCAGGCAGTAATGAAACTAATCCCAGTGAAAAGTATAAGCTACATCTTTCTGGTTCCTTCTTAGTTTATGATCAAGCAGAGTGAGAATTTGACAAAGTCTACAGATTTGGTGGACTGGCCCAGAATGAGTTTGTTACTCAAGCTAAACTAAACCGGAATAAATCATGACTTTAACTTTCATATTTTGATACTGATCAGAAAATTACAAATGCTCAATTACAAGCTGAAATTCAGGAAACAACTTTTTTTTTTCCCTTGTCCGAATGTAATCACTCAGCCGCAGATATTTTTTTGATTAATTTTTAAAAAGTGACCAACTGAAATCATCCCAAGCTGAGAACAAGAAGAATGTGCTTTAGCATTCAAGCATCCAATCCTTGCGGCCTGTTTTGCAGTTTCCATCCTCTAGTGTGGTATAGATCAGATAAAGTCTAAAAATTAAGGGAGAGATGTGAAGCAAAGATAATAGATGAGGAGAAAGAGATAACTGGATCAGCATTTGGACACCTAAGAGCCATTTGTCGTCATTCACACGTAGCACACAGATGTGATAAACACAGATGAAGATTCAGTGAGACAGTAACTGCTCAAGGATATCATTATCTCAGATGTCAATGTGAATAAATGTCACAAAATATATTTAGTCATAATGGAAGGGTATAAAGGACATTCAACAGAAGCTGGTAACAGTCACCTATTTAGGAGTTATATTCAGTTTTGCAGTAACTGATGCATGTAGGTCCACGGGCACAAATCTGCTCTCTGCACACCAAGCAGACAATTTCCTAAACTTTTACTCATGGTTAGTTTATCAAAATATGTAAACAACTATCTGGGAGCAACTCTGCATTAATGTAACTTAGTTTCATGTTTTACTTTTGCTCTTTTTTCAGGAAGCGGCAACAAAGCTGGAGCACTTCAAGCAAAAATATAATACTTCTGCTGGAATAAGCTAAGTGATGTTGAAGTTATGTTAGAAACATAAGTATTACTAAAAAAATAAGTATTCCAAGCTTAAGCTACAATAAAAAAAATGCCTGACTATCACTTAACCAACATAGCACCAAAGAGCATCACTGCTTTAAACAAAGCTAAGTTTTGTTAACGCTGTTTTCAAAGTATTTTTTATGTTCATAGTTGTTTTTTTAAGCTCGATTTGCAATGGTTAAAAACTGCACCAAATTAGCAACTCAGGATATAATATGAAATGAAAGAATTAAGAATTAAATGGAATCTGAAGTAAAATTATAATGCATTGAACTCTGCACTATAATTTGCAGAATACTGAAGTAAAATTGATGAATGTTTGCCAACATTCAATGCATTTGTTGGTGAAATGGATGAATTTACATTGGGAAAAAAAATAATAAATTAATTACAAGAATATATAGCCTCTGAATGTGCAATAGTTACTACGGGTCTACATATAGTCAGGATAGTAAAACATAAAATACTGTAATTTCTGGACTATTGAGCACACCTGAATATATGCCATGCTTACTTAATTTAAAAAAGAAAATTAAAATTTTACATAAATAGGCCACACTTGTCTATAAGCCACGGGTGTTCACGTTGTAACATGAGATATTTACACTTTTTTTTTTTTTTTTACTTTTAATTAAATACGTACTGGTAACATGTACAAATACAGGAGTTTTTTTTTGTCCTGAACAGTGCATGTAACAAGGCTGATAAAAAAAATACAGTAGTCTACGAGGAAGTTATTGATCGCTACCCCCCAAGAGAGACATGTGTTGGGCAGCTATGTAAGCGCATGGGTGCAACGAAGCTAAATGTTTTGGTGGCATGAAGCTCGTTAGCCCATCAAAACAAAAAAAACAATCCAGAAATTAGCCGCAGCATTGTACAAGCCGCAGTGTTCAAAGCGTGTGGAAAAAAAGTAGCGGCTTATAGTCCAGAAATTACGGTAATACAACTAAAAGTGTTTTTTTTTTCTACCCAAAGTCTTAAAATTTGGTAAATGGAGAAATGACACATAATTTTACATTTTTGCATTATTTATTAAACAAAATCTAAGCAAAATGTAGGAAAAAAAAACTTGTAAAAGAAACTAACCACATCCTAACTGCCACTATAGAAGTTTAAAGACATTTACTTCTCATTGTGGCTGCGATTTATTGTTTCAAAACCTGCTAAAATGAGACTGATCCTCACTATTTTAATTGCTACATCAAAAGAATGACGTAATGTCTTAAGGTGCTCATCTGAGGTTATCACTACCTAATAATAAAATGTGAAACTGACCCAACTATTTTTTTGTGTTTCGGTATGTTAACTCAGAATAGAATAGAATAGAATAGAATAGAATAGAATAGAATAGAATAGAATAGAATAGAATAGAATAGAATAGAATAGAACAGAACAGAACAGAACAGAACAGAACAGAACAGAACAGAACAGAATAGAATAGAATAGAATAGAATAGAAAGGTTTGGCTTTTTCCCCTCCACACAGTGTCACTGTCCACATATCTGTAAGTAAACTAGATAAGTATGAAGACATTGGCAGTGTTGGAAGATGAAGCCGAAGTCAAGTGAGGGAAACAAATCCAGCTCCAAACGAGATGGGAGACAACGCTCCAGGAGCCACTCAAATCAGCCAAACTAGTATCCCCATCAGGCTGCCAGACACTCGCTCCTCTCAGAGTGATGCTGGCAGCGAGAGCTGGCCAAGCACGGACATGGAAAAAAAAAAAGCAAGACACGTGCAAGAAAAGAGCGACAGAGGAAGATTTCATTGCACACACACAAACTTCTCCTCCTCCTTTTCGCTCCTGGCTCGTGTTTAATTTCAGCGCAGAGACATACTGCAGGTAAAAGTGACAGATATAGATAACTGTATCTAACGCTGACTACACAATTACTCTGAATTTCATTATTGTGACCGACAGAAACATATTTGTGGGAGGAGAGATGAAGCACCCATCAGACTTCACTACTGGGTGATGCTACTGTGGGTGTGGGTGGGGGTTGTATATGGGTGGGCGGGTGCTATCCATCTAAAATTACAGAAAAATTAAAATGGAAGGTTGTCTTCCTGAAGCTCTTTGTTGTATACAAGCACACACACACACACACACACACACACACAATGACACATTAATGACAATTAATCATCTCTCTTGTCAAGCCCATTAGGTCCCCCACCCTCTGAGTAGATCGCCCAGCTCGTGCCCTGTCTCGGGCAATCCAGACAGGCTCAAGATTGTGACGTGGACAGATCTGTGCACACCATGTGGCTTTGAGCTGTGCAGAGATGACAAATGACAGGCTTCCAGTATCGCTACAGAAGAATGTTTCTCTTCTCTGGGTCCAACAGTCGTGCTCCACACTGACCACAAAACTCTTCTTTGACACCACACTCCCCCCACGGAACATTTATTTACTATTTTTTAGGAGGTTGTTATGGGTAATGAGACACCGCTCCACAAAAAAGGCATATTTTTATGTATATATATCATTAAAATGTGTGTGTGGGGGGGTGGGGAAGGGGGGTGGCAGGCACCTGCTTTTCAATCATTGCATTCATTCCTACTCCTCCCAACAGTAGACTCCTTATATCTGATTAGGTTGAGGGACTAATTTTAAACTGATCCTCCAATTTGAAGTTCAAGCTCATAACGTGAAGCAGTGTACCATATGGAGACCCATTAAACAGTTTATACTAGAGATGCACAACATTATCGACATGGTTTCGGTATCGGCCAATATTAGCGATAAAACTAAATATCAGCCTTCAAAATAACATTGATGTAAAAGGACTCTTTTAAGTTTTTTTTTTTTTTTATTTAAGAAACTGCCAAGTACTGTATATCTATTAATGCACTATTATGTACAGTACTTGCATTTTTCACTTGTTGCTTGTGAAACGATTAGATTTGTGAAAACTTACATATTTGCACTGTTTGAGTGTTGTCATTGTGCCAGGGAGATTAAACGTCATGAATATATCTGACATTAAACATAAGCCAAGTTGAAGTGTTACATCATTTTCAGCCCCCTTTTTGGCATCTGCATTTGGTAACAGGCCAAACTGAAAAAGACCATGCAGAATAATGTATTTTAATTCCACAGCAGAGAAAGCTATGTAATCGCTGTAAGTAGGTCTAGGAAAAAAATATTGGTATTGGACAAATAAGTTTTAACATATCGGATTTCAGCCAAAAATCCAATACTGTGCATCCCTAGTTTATACTTTGTTAAAGAAACTCTGCAAATAAAGATGGGGTACAACCAGCTTTTTTGTAGCCCAAAATTTATTTTGAATTATCTAGAATGATCTTTTATGTAATATTTCTAAGTGTATAAGTTCCTCTAAGAGTTGATAAATATACTGTATTTTGAGTTAAGCAATTAATATATTTTGTTAATTGAAAGTACATATTGGCTAACATTTTTCCAAGAAAATAAGCATATCAACCATCAGATGTCTGGACTTCTAAAGATCAGCGCAGACCATGGAAAAAAACTCTTCCCAGTTGACATCCAGTACAACCGGTCAGTTAGAGGTGTTGACTAAATATGTCAGAATCTAAATGAGTGGTGGTCAAATTTGGGGGTTGTACAAGCTCTGGGTAATATATAGTATTAAAACTGTATTGTCATGGCAATAACAATGAGTGCAATATCAATATCGCAAGAACCACTTGGACTGCAATAAATGGCAAGCAGTTATATTTTGTCCATCCATCCATCATCTTCCACTTGTTCCGAAATCAGATCGCGGTGGCAGCAGCTTGGGCAGGGAAGCCCAGGCATCTCTCTCCACAGCCACTTCTTCCAGCTCTTCTGGGAGGACTCCAATGTGTTCCCAGGCCAAACGAGAGACATGGTCTCTCCAGTGTGTCCAGGATCTTCCCAGGGTCTCCTCCCAATTAGACATGCCCATAAGTCCCTAGGGAGGTGCCCAGGAAGCATCCTTACCAGATGCTTGAACCACCTCAACTGGCTCCTCTCGAAGTGGAGGAGCAGCAGCTCTACTCCAAGTCTCTCCCATATAAGTGAACTCCTCAGTATCTCTAAGGAAAAGTCCAGCTATCTTATGGAGGACACATTTCAACCGCTTGTATATCTGTGATCTCGTTCTTTCGGTCACTACCCAGAATTTATGGCCATAGGTGAGGGTGGGAAAGTAGACCAATGGTAAACAGAGGGCTATGCACCTCAGCTCCTCTTTCATCACAACAGCCTCACAGAGTACACAACAATGCATAAGCTACACCGATCTATTTGTCAATCCCACACTCCATTCTTCCCTCACTCTTGAGCAAACCGCCAAGAGCTCCTCCACTTGAGGTAGCAACTCGCTCCCAACCCAGAGGACAGTCCAGCCATTTCCGTCTAAGGATCATGGTCTTTAACTTGGAGGTGCTGATGGTGCTTGTTATAATTCAAGTAGCCTACCATAAATTCATGTTGTGCATGTTAATAAGTTAGTTGGTCAATTTAATGGTCTCTTACTGGCCTTGATGCCCACTCCTGGTTGTAGAAAATTGGTGGCAGAAGAGAAAGGAGTGAGGGAAATGCCAGTTTACGCAACAGACATTGCACTGATGTCGCCAAGTTTTTTGCATATGGTGTAACTCTAGTAAAACAAGTTTGATTTTGATTTTTTCTTTGGGGGGCGGGGTTATTTAATCTCCAGATATCCAATTAAGTGCACAAACAAAAGTAAACGTTGGCCCACGTTGTTACGAGTCACACAAATTGTGGTTAAAAAAAAAATAGTTTGAGCTCTGAGTCGGTTGCCCTTGTTATTATTATGGCTGCCAATTTTTAGAAAAACTTGCAATGTAATGTGCAACATATATTTTTGTGCTACCAACCACGATAAACTGACATTCTCCTCACTCTTCACATTATTTTCTATCAATCCTCTAAACTGTGTGTGGGCGTCAAGGCCAGTGAGAGTTAAATTGACCAAATAAATGAGTAACGTGCAGAACGGTACAGGTGAAGTCGAGTTTGTGATATTGGTATGGTGATGGTGAAAAAGTGCAGCACTAATTATTATATAGCCTACTTGTTTTAAATGATTTATTGGCTTTGTTTGAAGTTCTACAAAAGTGTGTGCATATGACTATGTCGCTGTTATATTTGAGATAAAAAAAAAACCTAAAAGTTGCACATGGCTGTTCATCCAGGACAAGATTTTTAATTCAAAGTACATTTTTAAAACAATAGGGTTGGCTTTAGCTTTTTCATTTGCCTTTTTTTTTTCTAAAAGTGACTGATAGCCTACATGAAAAGGCAAGGTCACTGTGGAGAAACATCTCGTCTTCTCACCGCAGAGGCAACAGGGCAGCGACAGAGAGGGCAAATTCATCTCCTGGACCCGCTGCGAGTCCACACAAATAAAGAAGTGAATAAATAATTAAAATCCCCTGCTCCCCATTTAACCACAGCCTCGCTCGCACGCGGACACCACCTTTGACCAAACGCTTTGAACTTTGCGCCATTAGCGCCAAATTAGGAAGTTTCCCCTTGTTTATGTCTCTCTCTCTCTCGCGAGCGCGCTCCTTGTTTTCATCCCTTCCTCTCGCGCGCTCGCCGAAACGAGGCCAGCGCCTCGTGAAGTCTTTACAAACTGCAGTGCGGCAGCGCTTCGCTATTTTAAGACTTTTTTTTTTATTTTATTTTATTTTTTACATGAAGTGAGTAAATATTTGGTCGCCGGAGCAATAAAAAAAAAAATGGGGCGGGGGCGGCTGGTGCTGGAAACTGTGGTCCAGTTTAGCCCCAAATAAAAACTAACACAAAACCAGACGCACGAGCTTCACAAACACTCGTCTTACCTCGCCTGAACATGTTGGCAGCAGCTGAGTGGACCTCAACAGACTCCGGGCTGAAGTCGCATCCTCCTTGCGATGCTGAACTGTTTTGATTCCTTCTGGATAGAGAAATAATTTTCAACCAAGCGAAGACAACTGGCGCCTCATTAAAAAAAAAAAAAAAAAGGTAGACGAGAAGCAAGGGCGCAATTAAGGACAGCAGCGGAAGTTGTCCGCAGTTTGTCAGGTGAACAGAATGTGGGAGAACACCTGGTCCCGTCCCGACGCCTCAGCTGACCGCCATCTCCTGCGCTGTTTTCAAAATTCAGTGAGAAACGTTCAGATTTTATTTAAAGCTCGAATAAAAGAAGCATTAGCAGAAAGTTCCTCGTCGGCTGCAGGTCTGGAGTGTAAAAACGTGCTGTCAGTTCCGTCCACGGTCTCCTTCAGCAGGGAGCTGCGAGGATCCAGACCCCCTCCCTCCTCTCTGATGAACAGCTCAGCATCTAATACAAAAGAGCTCTGCTTCATTGGCATGGCAGAGAAGAAGCCTATGTGTTCAGGAAGCAATTACAGAAACAGCTCTCATGTTAAAAACCCTCCCTCTATCAGGTCAGTCCACCACTTATCTCCCAGAATTCAATTTCATTTCTATGGTCTCTAAAAAATATATATATAAAAAGCTTCAATTACAATTCATTTAGTGCCTTTCTCTTATTATACTCGTCTTTGTTTTTCTTTTTTTTTCCCAAGCTGCTTTTATCTGTCTCACAGTCAGATTTATAGTCGCTACAATGTAATTCATTTCAAATGTGCTTTTATTGTGACTGAAAACAAAAAAAAAATGAAAGAGTGACACAAACGACAAGAAAAATACACCATTTTCTACTTTTTTGGACGTTGTCGTTTGTGATTCCACGGATTAAGTCATGCTGATTTTTTTAGGTCATTCGTAGATCAAGTAAAATGGGTCAAAGCAGTCTTTTTTTCCTTTATTTATTCATTTCATAATCAAAACAATACAATATTCAAAAGAAAAAATGTAAACAAAAAGCATAAAATGAAAGGAAGCAGAAGAAGAAACCATTCCTTATCATATTTGCTCCTTATCAAAAACAAACAATTTAAATTATCACTTCAAACATTAATATACTTATTGAAATACAAATTTATACAG
>JARVGQ010000390.1:15787671-15802906 GCA_031762355.1 Hypsolebias martinsi | reverse complement strand
CAATCGTGGGCTAAAGGTCTCGCCACAAAAAACTGTCCAGATGACCTGATTGATCATTACTGGATTTTGTTCCTGGATGATTGAGCATGAACTTTGAAGTACTTGTTGAGTTTCACAAAGAACTCATCAATCATTCATATTATTAGTTTAGCTAATTTCCTGTCAGTGTTTTTAATAAACTTATTATTGTGTACACTCATTACCATCATATATCATGGTGCTTGTAAAGAAACAATCTTCTGTTGACTTTTTTTTTTTCTGTTTGTTTTGCGTCTCCTCAGCTGCGGTTGGATGAGGCTCAGGAAGGGGAGTGTCAGGTTCTGAGGATGCAGCTGCAGCAGGAGCTGGAGCTGCTCAACGCCTACCAGAGCAAGATCAAGATGCAGACGGACGCACAGCACGACAAGGAGAGGAGGGACCTGGAGCAGAGGGTGTCTCTGAGGAGGGCTCTGTTGGAGCAGAAAGTAAGGTGGACACTGGGGTTTGTTTTCTTAGGAACATGTTCTTGAGTCCAGTTGACTGCCGGTAATTATTTCATGTTTTTCTCTCAGATTGAGGAGGAAATGCTTTCCCTGCAAAACGAGCGCTTGGAGCGGATCCGCTCTCTGCTGGAGCGCCAGGCCCGAGAGATCGAGGCGTTTGACTCCGAGTCGCTGCGGCTGGGCTTCAGCAACATGGTGCTCACCAACCTGGCTCCTGACTCCCAGGGGGGCTGGGGGGGAGGAGGCCAGGGAGGTCAGGGAGGAGGGCAGTGGCCCGGAGGAGGTGGAGGAGGCAGCCACCACAGCCACCATCACCAGGGGGGCTCCAGCTCGCAGCAGCCCTGGGGCCATCCCATGCTGTCAGGTGGCCCACCGCCCTGGAGCCTTCACCACCCTGGAGGGGGGAATCAGAGAAGTGGTCAGGGAGGTGCGGGAGGGGTGAGGAACAGCCCGCAGGCTATGAGGAGGACGCCATCAGGAGGGAGGAGTGAACAGGGCATGAGCAGGAGCGCCAGCATCACCTCTCAGATCTCCAATGGATCTCACCTGTCCTACACCTAGAACACAAGAACTGATGTAATACCACACACACACACACACATACACACACACAAACGCACACCGCACCGTTCTGAAACGGGGGTTACGTTTCTCCAATCCTCTCCATGTTTCTCTGGCAGCCGTCTGTGGAATCCCAGGAGATTTGAGACGTAACGATACGTCAGAGCTGTTCACACGTGCTGCTGCGCTTTTTTTAGTTTTACTTACCGCATTTCTAACATGCGTCGCTGTTGCCATACACCCTCGGTGATATCTTCACCATGGAGTTTATCAAGAAAGGTTATATTTCAGTAAGGTCCTTTTATGCTAGAGTACGCTGAGTGAGATGCTTGAAGATGAGAGTTCAATAAGTTGTACAGAGAAAAGTTGCCGTAGTAACAAGAGTATTTACAAAGTCATCCTTGTCAGGTGCTGCCAAATTGTTTGTCGCTCAGTAAAGTGGAAGAATGTTCATGTGCAGGTAAACGAGAAGGTCGACCGTAAGATGGTGGAAAATACATGGAGGAATAACGAAAGTCGTCAGTTGAGAACCAGGGAGGACGTTTGAACAGCTGTTAGTGATGCTGATGTTAAGCAGAACAGCTGGATTTGTAACAACTGCTGCTGCCATCATGCTCTCAACTGTTTTTAGATCGTATCAGTGGTTCAGTTCAGTGCAGTGTTGAGTCGGTGAACGCCACGTGGCCAAGTAGAAGTAGTTCTTTCTCCTTCTCTCCGATTATGAGCTCAGCTCCTGGGGTTCCACAGACCCCCACCCCCCCACAAGCTGCCAGCCTGTTCGAGTCTCACACCTCGGGACAGAGATGAGTTTTCAGCAGCCTTCTAACAACGTGGATGCTTTCGAGGCTGGTGTTCACTCAGATCGCAGTAATCGTCTGATGTATTCACGCAGCAACACAGAACCCGCTGTGACCTTTAGTTCCAATGGAGTATTAAAACCACTCAAAAGTTTTAAGATTAAACTGTAAATGTCAGTGTTGAAAATGAAACAAGAGCTCCAGAAGAAGTGAATCCTGCTGTGCTCCTGAGCCCGACTATATTTATTTAATTTGTTATTAGGCTGACATTAATGAATCTGACAGTAATTTACTGGTTTAACTACAAAATAACGTGCACTGTTTTTAACTGAAGCCGTCCTGCAGCAGAACGTGTTCAGCTCCTCACACTTTGAATGTGCACGTAATCCTTGACAATAATTAAATGTAGTGGGGTTCAGGAGAACTGGGGGGCTCCTGTCGTCTGGCTTATAGACTTGAAAGAAACTATTTCACTGAGAAATTGTGGCTTTTTGTTTACACGTTAATCTTGAAACGTGATGTTTTCCCCTTCACTCTGTCGTATCCAGTAGAACCACTCAGCGACTCTAAATATGAATCAGATCCAGTTTCACTCAAACAGGAAGTTGTTTTTCTTCTGCGGTCGAGGAAATGTGTAAACTTGACCGCTGGATGCATGTACAGGGAAAGAGGTGAGCATTGTGTGAAAACGGCACACGAGGCAGTTCATAAAAGCTGCACATGAGGATTATAGTATTAAACGGTGAGCGAGCAGGAGGTGGGAGGAGGCGCGTGCCGGTCCTCCTGCAGGTTGTGACTGCTGAATGTTTCAGTGGACTGATGGGTGGTGATGCTGTGATCTCCACTGCTGTGCTCCTGCACCTCCTCCCTGATCTGGCACCCCGCTCTGCCTCACCCCTGATGACCGCCGATCTCCCTGCGTCCCTCCACCTTCGCTTCCCCCCTCCATCCCCTCCAAGCCTTTCTCGTAGTGTCGTCTGATCCAAGGACGACAAGAGCACGTGCTCTAATATGAATCTAAACACACAGAGGGTTTTAGACCAGTAGAAGATGGACGTCTTCTTGTGAACTGCAAAGATTGTATGATTTTCAGATAAATGTACAGCCATGTTCATATTGTACAGTTTGAGTTTGAACACAAGCAACAAATCAAAAAACATGAAGCATGCGTTGAGGGAGCGACCTCGTTCGCAGTCGTTACACAAACGTGCTAACTTTAACCGTTTACTTTGCAGCTGCCATGTTTCTGAAGCGTGTTACAAAGATTCTGTTGAGCAACAACTTTAGGTGGAGCTGCCTCGAGTCAGCGGCAGAAATTAGTTTTCTTAAACCATTTTGCACATAAATTCACACTTGGTTAGCCTTTGCGTTAGCGTTGGCTGTGTTACACTGACGTTTTATACGAGACTGGCTCCGTCTGTTCGGGGTCCTCGTGGTTTTTAAGAGACACTCAGGCTTAAAAGATTTTAGTTACACAAACGAACCTGGAAATATCTACAAAAATCTGGATTAAAAACTGCTGAAATTTATGATTTTATGCACTCTTTTTCTAAATTCTTGTGTGAAGCTGAGTTGTTTTTTTTAATTTAATAAGAGTTGCGTTAGTTCTTGTGAGATCCTCTGAGGTTATTTAGGAACTGATTTTTGACGTTGTGTTCAGACAGCACTTGTTCGCCTTTCAAACAGAAACTTAGAGTTAAAAACTCATCAGCTTTATACGTTTAGAAACAAAAAAACACAAGTTTGCCATTCTAACCTTCGCTCCAGATAGTTTTTATGCTCCAAAATGTTTTTTGTTAGTTTCACACGTGGGCCAAATGAGCGGCAGTTTTACACCACATCTTGTTTACTAAATCTCCCGAGAGGGTTTTGTTTTATTTGTTCTTATGTTCAGGCAGTGAGGGCAGAGTCGAGCTTTAGACCTTGGTCACTCTGAACTGGATCAGTTGCACTGATTGCACAAGTAGCTGTCCAGATGTTGGAGTCTACTGTGATGCCCCCTCGGTGCGCTGAAGGGGTGAGACTGAACGAAGGCGGGAGGCAGGGTTACGTCTCTGTACAGTCTGTTTATCAGTATTTTTATCTTCATCATTCCCTTTTGTCCTTTGGTGAAACTTGCTGTTTTATTCTCCCTGGTCCAGAGATCTGTATTAAATGTAATAAACTGTATAGATTGTGCAAAATGCTGAATGTTGCATAGCAGAAAAAAAGAAGCTATTCCTTCAGATGAAAAAGTGATTTAAAGTGTATAAAAGAAGCTAAGAAGCAAAGTTAAGAGGATAAATGTAATATTTTGTTTTGTAATTACTATTTTTTGTTGGAAGAGGGCTACTGGAGAAAAGAAGTAATCTGTAATAAAGTAATTTTAATATTTCTTTGTTTCGTGGTGATTTTTTTGGTACACAGGTTTTTAAGAGTTTATATAAAAACTTAAACTTGAGATAAAACATGCAAAGTTTTTTTTGTTTAATTTGTCACAATTTGTGTTAGAGCACAGGTTTCTACTCTGGTTGTGTATTTGTACCTTTTTTATGTTCAGGGGGATATATATATATATATATATATATATGTGTGCATATATATATATACATTTTATATATGTGTGTGTGGGTGTGCATGCGCGTGTGTCTTCCACTTTGCAGATTTGCTGAGTTGCTGAGAGTGTTTCTTTCTGCTCCCTATCAGTGCAAATATGAAACAAAGATTGTCAACTATCTTTAAATATGAAAAATATGTATTCAGGTTTCCTGTGGCTTTAGAAAGAAGAGAACAAAGAGTCAGTTTTGGTTTGTAAGATGAGAATGTCAGTAACAAATTACATACATTTTTTTTTTTTAATATAAACTTTTATTTAACCTTTGAGATCACATGGACAGCCTGGACCTGAAGGCAGCCTAAACATGCATGTTTATGGACTGTAGGAGAAAACCCATGTAAACATGAATAGGTCATACAAACTTCACACAGAAAGACCCCAGATCTAAACCAGGCGTTGAACCCAGGACCTTCTTGTAAACATTTTCATAAAACATTTATTTTCCTTCTAAACGAAATAAAAACATGAATGCAATACGATGTGAAGTTGTGAGCAAAAATCCAGGTCAGGGCATGTTCAATTTTTTATGAAGTGCTTGTTGCTGCTTTGATATGTCAGAGCCAGAGGCAAATGAAGTTATTAAATACAAGAACCATTCTAAGCCTGTGTCATTCCACCAGTCTTCTCTGGTCCTAAAGTCCTGACTACCTTTCATTCAGAGCAACACAAACCTTATTTTTCCATTACACGCTGTAGAAAGTAGGTTTGCTTGGCCTTGAAATGGGTAGCTGTCCAGATTGTTGGGCATCCCTCACTTGACAGTTCTGAGCCCGACTTCTCTGCTGACTTCATTGTCCTCCTCATTGTTGCCCTCCTCCACATGTGAAACCCCAGGTGCCTCCTCAGGTTGTTCATGGGGGCAGGCTGTGGGCTCCTGCCTGGGTACAACAGCCTGGTTAGCTCAACACTCACCCACACCACTCGCATCTGCTCCAGAAGTATCTCCATGGCCAATGCCTTCATGTGCTTCAATTCTTCATTGTTTAGTTGTACAAGTTTTACCTTATTAAAAATTTTTAAAAAGTAAATAGGACTACCTTTTCGACATTTTGATCGCTGTTATTTTGACAAATTGGCACAGTTGTTTTGATACGTAATGTACCATAGTTTTTGCTGTATAAGTCACAATTGTTTGCATAAATTAGCATGCCTGCGACTTATAGAGCGAAGCAACATATTTATACATGGTTCCCATATTTATAACACAATTTTTGGCTGAGATCGACGATTTCATTCATTCTGATATGGAAAATATTGAACACTACCATTTTCAGCCACTAGAGGGCCCTCAACTATTAAGGCAAGCCAAGTGTCTCATATAGACCTGTAGTGCTGCACTACAAGTCTGCTGATGCGCGTGCATGTACCGCCGTAGCGAAAATATTTAAATAAAGCTGATTTGAACATTTTTAAAGGTAATGTTCAGCTCAGACACACTCCTGCTATAATATCAGCCAACAAATATATATTTTTTTAGGTGTTTATTTTGCTAAATTTTAACAAGATGCACGGTTTCCTTGCGGTGCGCACGCACGTTTCCGTCAACGCGACACTAATTATATCAAGCTGATTTGAACATACGTGCATTTATGAAGGAAATGTTAAGCTCAGACACACTTTTACTAAGTTCAGCTTCCTAAACTGAAGACAGATCGCTCAAATCTTCACTTAAATAGTTAATTTGTCGATTTCTATATGTCCACCATTGGATTGTACAGGGGGCGTTCTAGCTGACATACCTATGATTAGTCACAGACGTTGTACGCTGAAGTAGCTGGATTTCCCGTGAAAAAAACACAGCGCCAAATTTAAAATAACGTTGAATGAAATTTTGATATATTTATCGTTTTGTTTGCAAAAACGAACATAGCTGAATGATACAACTATATGTTGTGCCATTTTATGCAAAGTTCAAACATCATGTCAGTGGACCTTTAAGAAGCTTGTAAGTGGCTGTTATGTTTAAAATGAGTGTTTATGTAATTATTTTCAGATTACAAATCTAATATTCATTCATTCATTCAACCTTTATTTAGACAGGTTAATTCCATTGAGTCTCGGGGACTCATTTATAAGAGAGACCTGATTTCTTTAACAAAGAGTAATGACAACAGTGGATATCAACAACAACAATAGACACCGTAATCTTAAAAGACGTGTACAGATTTTTTTCTTTTTTTACAAATTAAAATAAAATGGCAACCAAAAGGACAGTCAATAGGAAAAAAAAGTAATGTTTAAAACAGCTAGATTATAAAGCAATGTAGAAAACTAAAAACAGGAACATGTCTGCATTGTTTTTTTTTTTTTGTCAGAAATTTAACAGATGTTTAAAGCCACTTAGAAAGGTCAAGGTTGAGAGCTTCAGAGCTTTTTGCAAGAGATTCCAGAAAACAGGAGCGGGCCCTTTTGCCTAGTTCAGTTCATATATAGGTTTTAATTGTTCAAGACAGTCAAATTTATTCATACCTTTATATTCAGCATATTGTTTTTACACTATCAAGTGTTTATTGTATTCTTAGTTTAGCGTACATTTCTTAATTCACATCTTAGATCTTGTTGTTTTTCTTTTACATTTTATACTGATGTTGGATGTAACTGGGATCTTGTATACACAATTTTGTTCCACCACATGTAGCACATAAGATGTGAATGACAATAAAGAAAACCTTGACCTTGACTAGTAAGACCAAAGGTTACCGGATCCAAGCAGTTACCAGAACACACCCTGTCAAAATAAGACAGTTCCGGGATCCTGTTCCAACAGGATCCAACTCTAATTAAGCCCGGCCTACATAATTAAACATTTGTTTCAATAACTATGTTAGAAAGCATGGCACAATGCCATGCCAAGTACAAGCTGGGTGCTGAAAAATCAATTGCTGACCTAGTTGTCACCTGCAGACTTGCTTTTCTCCGACTCAAGCTGAAGGGACCAACTTCAATTTTCTAGTAATTTTTTTTGTTTCTGCAGCACTTTACACTGATGAAGTGCTGCAGAAATGGAAAGTAGGAAAAGACTATTTTGTGTTTTGCAAAGTTCAGATGTCTTTCACTTTTACTTGTCTTCTTTTTGCCAAGACAGACAGGAGGAAAGGCAAACAGACAGAGTATTGGAGCCATTTGTGTTTAGTCAAATAGCCAAATAACAACCATGAATGCATTATGTTATAAAAAATGCAGTGCTTGAAAAAAGTACAATTTAAATGTTTTGAAACTCCAAGTTACTGTTTGTAACATTAATACATGCATTCTATTGGGTGAAAATGACTAAAATAGTGAGGAAAATATGAAACTTATGCATAAAATAATATAAACTTTGTCTCTTTAAAGGTATATTTTGTACATTATTAACTTCCACCATAGTCAAAGTCACAGATTAGCAGATGGTGAGTATCAGCTGTTCTAACTTTTCTGTGCACTGTCACTGCATTCACACTTGGTGATAATTTTATGATAATAAATAAATTGTTAAATCTCACATTGATTTTGTGCATATTTTGCAGAGTAAAACCGAAATGCATTCATGGTGCTATATGAACTGTTACACAGAATGAACTTCAGTTTGATAAACAGCTCTGTTGGAGCTGTAAACAGAAATTTCTCAAGTCCAGATAATCGTCCGGTCTCATTTGTGCAGATTGCATCATACAGAAATGATGGTTTTAAAATTTCACATTCTTTAGTACCGACCAGCATTTTATTCTTATGACACCTGATTTGTTGAGTTGCTTGCTGAGAGTGTTCCTTTCTGCTCCCTATCAGTGCAAATATGAAATAAAGTTTGCCAACTAACTTTAAGAATGAAAAGTATGTTCTGTGGCTTTAGAAAAAAACATCAGTTTTGGTTTTAAGATCAGAATGTCAGTAAAAAATTATTGCACATTTTTTTTTTTTATTAACTTTTATTTAACCAGGCGATTGCCTTTGAGATCACAGATCACACAGACAGCCTGGGCCTGAAGGCAGCCTAAACATGCATTAATACACTTATTTTCCTCTTAAATTTGAAATAAAAACATGCAATTTACTATTTATTTGATGTGAAGTTGTAAACAAAGATCATAATTTGATAAACTGGTAGAACAAGTTATGGCTCCACCCTGAAGTCGACCGTCATAAATAGATGCTGACAACAAAAAAATTCTCACACACACACACACAGGTTGGTGGATACAATCAAGGTAAGTATTTTTTTTAAACTACAATCCGCTCCTTCACAGTTTATTTTAAATTAACCATTGCAGCACAGACCACAAGTGGATCTGAACTGTTTCAATGTTTAAACTCAAGATAAAGTCAGCTTTTTTCATAAACCAAATTTCATTGACACACTGTGTAAAGTAGCTATAAGGTACAACTGCAGAGTTGTAGTTAAAAAAAATGAAATGCGAGACAAATATTCCAAACTTACTGTGTGACTTTGTGAAAACTAATAGATCGTTTAAAAGACTCACATTCATAGAGAGCCATTTAATTTGTTTTTCACTGATTTCTATAACAAGCCACATTTTAGATAAAAACTGATGACAAACTGGACGATGAAATAAAAATATCACTGGTGTCTTTTGTTTCCCCAGTTGAGAAAACTCCAAGGATGAAGACCTCAGGGCTGGCTGTGATTTGTTTCGTCCTCCTGCACGCCGGAGCTCATGGCTTTGGAATATTACCAGGAGTCTCTCTGAGTCACCAAGAAATTACAGAACAAGCCATTTTAAATGCCACTTTACAGACTTGCCGTGACCTGGCTCAAGCTGAAGGGACCGACTTCAGTTTTCCTGTATGGTTCATTCATTGTACAGAAACTCTCTGGTTAGTAACCTACTGTTGACCTGGTTTAACTTTGTTTATTCAGACTCAGCCTTTCACTGCAGAAGCTGTTGTTGCAGCCTGCGGTGCTTCTCAGTCCTCCAAGACTTTCCGCCAAGCCATTATGTGCATCAAGCTGAGGACTTCACGAGTGGACATCCGCCACCCCTTCCAGTCAAGCTTCCACTTTGATAAGGAGATGTTCACTGAAGGAAGGAGCATCATCACAGAGGGACTGACAGCCGTCAAAGCCAGCAACAAGCAGGAGAACTACGAGGCAGCAAGGGAGCAGCTGGGAGAGATTCTACATCCTCTACAAGTAAGCCTTTTGATCAATTTAAAATATTGCTCTTTAAAGAATTGTTCAAATACTATATTTTCTTTTTTTTTTTCTTATGTTGAAGGATTTCTACAGTCACAGTAACTGGGTGGAACTGGGAAACGCACGCCCGAACTCTAATCTGATCAGAGCAGGCAGCAGCATTGGGAACATAGCAGGTGAAGAGGTGGTGTGGTCTGATGGCTGGGCTAGCAGACAGAAAACTAATGAGGTACGCAGTTTGAGAAGAACTGCACTAGAAAGCAAGCAATAACCAAATGCTGGTTTTTGTTTGATCAGATGCAAGCAGAGCAACGTGTCGCAGCTGCGACAATGACGTTTGCAGAAACAACATCCTGGAGGACATCATGGCCGAACAGATCCTGACCTCTGGCTACACTGGTCTATTCCCCTTCGTCTCAACCAAACCAAAAGGTATTTGATGAATTACTTTACTTTCAACATCATTTTAATTCACAAGCTGAAAAGGTTCCCAAAAGCATGGCTGAGTTTACTGCTTGGGCTTGGTTTCTTTCAATCTGTAAGTTTTTGTAAGGTTTGTGTTTGACTGTTGTTTACCAATGGTAGAAAGTCATTATAGTCAGTACTAGGCCTGTCACAATAAATAAATCAGTTACTGTATATGAAAATTATGAACCTTATTTTCATTTGTCGGCTTTATCGTTTCTTCGTGTCTCTCTTTCTGCTGAAGACACTGGATGACAAAGGCTCAACTCTGGTGCTCCCCGCCCACACTCCCCCCTTTCTCTTTAAAATCTGTTTTAACCATACAAAATTGCATTTTTGGATCGTTAAAAGCAGCTAAGCTGGGAAGCTAAGCTACGAGCTAGGCTAACAGGCCAACCTCGGGGAAAAAAAACTCCATCTTTTCAAAGATCTAAAAGTCATGGTTGAAACCCATGTCTTCATGTAAAAAGTTGTTTTTTTTTGTTGCAAAAAGAAGCTGAGAACTTGTTTACTGATTTTTTTTTTTATTGAAAGCTTTGTGTGACAAATGCTATGCCAAAGAGTTCAAACCACACCGCATTTTGAGAAACAAAAAACAGGAACAAGAGACAGCCCATGTCACGTCAAGGGGCCTCCCTCCCATTTTTTTTAAAGAGACATGCTGTTCACTCCCTCACTATCCATCCTTTGGTTCAAACTATCTTATACTGCCATCCAGTGGTCAAAAAAAGTACTACACACAAAATTAACCAACATTTCTTCTTAAATTTGACGATTACTAATTATTGTTAAATTTCAAACAATATTATTGTTTATCGCAATAATTTATAAGACAATTAATCGCCCAGCAAATGTTGTTATCGTGACAGGCTAGTCAGTACACCTACAATTTGCATCTACTTGTATGGGCGGCTGTGGCTGAGTGGTTAGAGCAGTCACCCTCCAATGCAAGAGTTGGTGGTTCGATTCCACCAGTGGTCACATACTGAAGTGTCCCTGGGTAAGACACTGAACCCCTCATTGCCTCTGATGTGTGTCCCATCGATGTATGAATGCGATAAAGCACAGATTATTATTTGTAGAGATCTAGTAGAGTGCTATATGAATGAGTGCATGAGGGCACATGTTGTAGTGTAAAGCGCTTTGAGTATCTTGATAAGATAGGAAGGTGCTACAGTCCGTTTACTTTACATTTTAAAATAAAATTTAAGAAATTGTTTTGGATCAAACTGCACATCAATGTAAAAACAACAAACACACAAAAAAAAAAATCACATATTTGTAATCAAATATTACAGCATGGGCTGCACAATAGGTGCTAAATAATTTAAAATAATTTATTTAAAAAAAATCCATGCTGATGGTGCGGCTCATCCATCAATCAGCCATTTGTGAGTCATGTCCAATCTTATTTTGAAAAACCACGATAGAGCGAGTCCGCGATAAACAAACCTCGAAGTAGCGAGGGACTGCTGTATGTTTTTTCTCTCTGAAAACAATAGTTATTGTGCCCCAAAATGTAACATTTTCTTTATATATTACTATTTGAAGTTTTCTCTATACAGTAGTTTCTTTTCTTTTTGTAAATAAGAGCTAAAAGTAATTGCACTTTGCTAGAACAATCAGCAGTCACAGCAAATTCAGCAGCAAAATGTCTTCGATCTATTCATTTTGAAGCAGATTGTCAACATTTAGATGCAGGTTCTCATTGTGAGTTCACAGATTTATAAAAACAACAGACATGTCCATCAACCCATATGCTGAATGTTCAAAAACAGCTCTGAGAGCAACGTTGTCCCACCTCAACCATCATCATACTAACCATTCACCTCCTACACGAAGGAGAGAGAAACTCTTCTTTCTCTGCTCATCATCACTAATATCTGAGCAGTGATGGTTGAATCTAACTGTGACTACCTGGCATACAGAATATGATTTGCACGTAATAACTTCTGTACAGAGTCCCCTTTGGCTACTTTTTTCATCAGTTTCTCGACTCACTGTTCTCAAAACACTGCTCCAGCATGTTATCAAAGTTAAAATCAATGAGCCACAGGGAAATCTGTCAGATATTCTGAGATCACCAACTTTTATTTTCTCAAAAGGAAAGTGCAGCCACGGAGGAGCGACTGATTTTACCAGTAAGCTTGAGCCAGCAGGTGGGATCAACAAAGACACCTTCACCTCCAGTCATGGATTTCTCCACAGTCAAGCAGCAAATCTGGCAATAGCTGCAAGCAGTGAGCTGCTGGAGGACATCAGACTTGCTGCTGGAGACCAAACATTCCTGCGGTACGGAAGCCTTATTTGTGCATGTTTGAACTGAGATTGTTACAGGGCTTTTGTGTTGTGTGATTAAAAAAATCTTTTGTGTCTTTTAATTCTTTAGCATGGTTGGCATCTTCAAAGGGTCCAGCAAAGCTCTTTGCTTTGTCACTGACACCACAAACAGCATGAGTGACAACATCGAAGTGGTGAAGACAGTCACTTCCTCTATAATCATCAGTCATTTAGGAGCAAAGAATGAACCCTCAGTTTACATTCTTGTTCCATTCAATGATCCAGGTATCTCTTTAGGAGGATTTAAGTTAGTCATTTTGCTTTATCTGACTGACTTGGGGAGAATGAAGATTAAAAAACTTTTTTTGTTTTGTCTAGGATTTGGTCCACTGATAAAAACAACAAATGCCACATTTTTTAAGAGCACTATTAATTCCCTAACAGCTTCTGGTGGAGGAGATGACCAGGAAATGAGTCTTTCAGCATTACAGGTGCCACAATGTGCGATTAAAAAATTTCTGAAGGTTGTTGAGGTGGAAATAATTTGAACTGAAATATATATATTTTTTGTCTGTGATTTGTTTTTTTCCCTGTCAAATTTAGTTGGCTTTAACAAGTGCTCCTTTTAATTCGGAGATCTTTCTCTTCACGGATGCACCTGCGAAAGACAAATACTTGAAGAACACTCTGATCGCACTCATCGAGCGAACGCAGTCAGTGGTAAGTGACTGTTCTACATGTAAATGACTATCCATCCGTTTTATTCTGTTTATCCATGGTTGGGTTGCAGAGGAAACATTGTCCAAGAGGGCACCTCAAATGTCCTTCTCCCCAGATCCCAAGGTCTCCCAGGCCAAAGAGGATATGTAATTCTTCCATAGATTTTTGGGTCTGCCCTTGTGACTCCTTCAAATTGGACATACCTGGAGAAGCATCAGTGTACCCTTACCATTCATTTGGTTTTACCAGATCTGTCTGGCAGCTTTCTCCACCACCACCAACTCAACAACAACAGCCCAGTCCCTAACTGTACTAAGTGTTCAAGACATATGGCCATACAACTGATGCAGTGACTACAAAATCAATCAACTTTTGGCCCAAGGTGGCCTGGTACCAAGCACATCAATGGATCACCCTATGCTTATGTTGTTCATTGTGTTCAGCTTAGCAAAGAAGTTGCATAGTACAAGTGGTATGCCAATGTCTTCTGTCGCTGAGGGGTTTGATTAGTCAGTAGTTTTTGAAATGAGTGTTTTCTGGTGTGAATTTTGACGTGGCCACCACATTTTTGATTAGGAACGTTCTTACAACTCGATGCAGCTACACAACAAAACAGAAGTCAGTACTTCACTTGTTTTTTCAAGTCATCGTGCTCAAAATGCAGACAGACGATTACTGTGGCAGTTATCTTGGAATTTGACCTGGTAACCCAGGTTTTGAAAATAACTTTTCTTACGCCGAGATGTAGCCGCACACCAAAATGGAAATTACCATTTCACTTGTTTTTTTTTAAGTTATCATGCTCACAACATGAATGGATGGATGGAGGGTGTTTCCAGTATTCCCTCTTTGATCCATAAAAGGGGACAAAAATAGAGCCTGAGTTCAGTTCAGGGAGGTTGTTTCTCCCAGACATCAACTTCCATGTAATTCTGTCTTTGACGTCACCTAGGAGAACATCTGGTTATCTGAACTGCTGTTGTGTGCATAAGAAGAAACAAAAACAGAACCCTCCCTCCTGCAGCTCTAAACCACAGAAAGGCAATGTTCTTGTTTATTGGGGAGAACCCAACACAGACACTCAGCTGGGGCTTGTGAATACCCTTCCACCAAATACAGTAGACGTCTCTCTTCCTGGGTAACTCTGAGATAGAAGAGTCGAACCATTCTCCAAGAGTTGGGTTCCAGTTCCCAGAGTCCAACTATATCCAATTTGGCTCCTCACCTGCCAGTGAGGTGACATTCCACATCCCTTGCCTGCCACCTGCCCTATACATAGCACCCTACCAGAGTTGGTACCTGTTTAAAGTAGCCCTGGTTAGGTGATTTAAGTGCTCTCAAAAATATATATAGCCCTCATAAGGACATTAGAGCATCAGAACAAATTAAATTCAAAATTTTTAGGATCCTTGTCACGGGCGGGTTTTGGATTCAGAATAAGCCAGACACAGGAGTACAAAATGAACAGTTTTTAATCTATTTTGGTTGCTGGATGGAAAGTCAAGATCAGCTGCAGTGACATATCCTTAGAAGCAGGAGGGAGACAGTCACCTGTCAGAATAGTAGTGATCACTGATGACGTCACTGGCAACTGAGCAGAGCAGCTGCGAGATTGAGATGAGCGTGAATAGAAGGGGCGTCCATAAGCATCATCCAGTATGAACAAGCGGGGTTCAGGCAGAGGGGGACAGAGTTCAAATAATAAACCAGGAAGGGGCAGGCAGAAGAAGAATCCAAGGTACAGGCATAAGGTCGTAAATCCAAAAGACAAGACGTGATCATCAGGCGTGAACATGAAACAATGAATGGCTTGGTATTAGGGACCATGTGAGGTAGGCTATAATAATTCAGCACTGGTGGAGAGTGAGCATAATTAAGCTTAAATAGAGAGCTGGACAGGTGCATGGAATGAAGGCTGATTGCTGTGCTGAGGGGGTGTGGTGAAATGTGGACTGACAGGAGCAGATGTGAGCAATGACAGATGGGTGATAAGCAAGACACAGTAGGGAAACAGAAACAATGGCATGAGGGGCAGAAGTGTGAGCAGATGAAGGGTCATCGCTGACCGCTGACCATTACATCACTAACAGAAATTGGTCAAGATTTTATATGTTACTAGTTAAAGGGTGTGTGACATGATGTTGGAACTATGCATAAAGTGGCACAACATATATATGTTGTATCATTCAACTGTTTTTTTTTT
>JARVGQ010000390.1:15732382-15749323 GCA_031762355.1 Hypsolebias martinsi | reverse complement strand
ATATATATATATACTGTACTGTATATACACACACACTATAGGCTGCGCTTGTATATAAGCCACAGGTGTCCATTTTGTAACATGAGATAGTTTTTTATTTTTAATTAAATACGTATTGGTAAAACACAACACAGTAATTTTATTTTATTCTTTTCTGAACAGTGCCTGTAACACAGCTGGTTAAAAAAATACAGTAGCCTACCATTGATTGCCATCTTCACCTTCCTCCTGTGCAAGCTTGTCCATCATGCAGCTGCCTTTTGAAACAGGGCACAACGAGGAGGGGAGGAGAGAATGAAGGGGGGGGGGGGGGGAACTGAGCCGCCCCTCCCTGTTTCATGGGTCCACTTTGCCCCGTTTGGTAATTTCATTGGTCAATTTTTTAAACCTTTATTACAGGTAGGTTCATTGAGTCACAAGTTCCCACCAAGAGCTGTGTATTGGGCAGAGCCCGCTCGGGTATGATGAGGCTAAATATTTTGGTGGCATGAAGCTCATTAGCCCATCAATAAATAAAATCCATAACTTAGCTGCACCATATAAGCCGCTGCGTTCAAAGCATGTGGAACAAAAGTAGCAGCTTATAGTCCGGAAATTACGGTAATCCAACTTCAAACGATGCAAAAGTTTTTGATTTATATATTTCATACTATACTTGTCGTTTTGAAGTGTTGGTGCATCTAACCGGAAAACATGATTTTTAAATATTGTGAATGACTTCTTTTTATATTTTCTCATGTCTAAAACAAAACATTTTTATGCAAAGAATCAGAGTAAAAAACTCCACTGTTTTAATGGTCACAGTTGATGCACATTATATAAAATAATATTTACAATGACAAATTAAAATAATCTCCCAAAAAACAGGATTTTGACTACTCTCATACACACAAACACACACATACATACATATATACCCAACACCCACTACTTCCTACGCATGCTCCCGAAAAGAAGCAAACCCACAAACAGAAAGCCACATTAAAAATGAAAAAAGGGAGTAAAGTGCATGGATGACAGACGTCCCTGTCCAGACATTTCTGATTGCAGAAAAGATTCACTTGCCAGTCAGAGGCACACTCTTTTTAAATATGTACAACAGAGATCCATTCGCAAACGAAAAAAAAATTACGCTCCCACAGAAGTTATGCCAAATCATTCACCAAAACAAAAACAGATGTTTAAAAAAAAAATTAAATTAAGTTTCTAAAACGTCAGCGCTCACAGTACAAAACTTAACATCCCAAAGAAAAACCAGCAGGAAACATAAGTGTACACTTGTTTTTTTTTAACTCCCAGTACCCAAATCTGTTCTAACAGATCGCGAGTGGCTTCAAAACTGCGAGAATATTAAAAAAGGTTCCAGTTTATCCATTAAAGAGGAAACCAGGGCTTGATGCTCGTGAGGGCCAGATTTGGTTGAGCAGCCGAAAATAAAGTAGCATTTCTTTTCATTTTGTTGCAAAACGTGATAAATTGTTTCCAGTTCCTCCTAGATAAACTTTTCTTTTACAGAGCAATATTAATCTGCAGTGTTTATGTATGGCGAGAACTGTCTCTGTCAAATTTCAACGAACTGACCCAAATCTGGCGGTTTGACAAATCTGTTGATTGGAAAGTTTTTACTGTTGGCCAGCAGCAGCGTCACCAGCAAATAGAACAAAAACAAACAAAACAAAGTCTATACATTGCACCAAACTGCAATCAAGTAGATATCAGAATGACAAAACAGAAACCAGCAACGATGTACACCGAGTATGTACAGGCTCAGGCATATCCACATTCAAAACAAGTGTGTGAATTATTTATTTTCTTATTTTGATTTTTAGCGGTCCTGGTTGTTATTTGCAGTTCACTGGAACCTTCACAGCCTTTTGCCACTCCTCTCAGACAGAGCCTGATTTCACAGATTTCACCACAGGTCTTAGAGGACCTGCAAGGGGAAAGAATGTACAAAAACTACTAAAGGAACCCCTTAAGGCAAAAAGGCATTGGTTTTGCTGAACAAATCCAACATATGCACTTGATTTTCTCACTCACACTGACACTTGAGGCGAGGGTTACATGGTGTGGTACTGGGTACTAACAGTTCTTTTCTTTAGCTGCCTCAGAGGGTGAGTCCTTCCATACTGCTGCTTTGTTGTCAGAAGTGTCGGCCCAAATGAATGCAGACAGTCTTGACCCGTGCTCAGCAGCTTTCCTCTCGGTGTGCTTGGATTAGAAGGTATTGAGACCCCTGGTGAGCTTTCTGCAGACTTTGAAAGATCCTTTGCTGACATCTCAAGGGCTTCAGGCTGCTTGCTATCTGAGGAGAAAGACCTGTGGACCCACTGCTTCTTGGATTCATCCCCCACTGTGTGGACTGGAGCTTGTGCAGAGGGCGTTGCTGTTGCAGAGCAGCTGAGCTCCCTCTCGTTCAGATCATTGGCGAGAAGCTCCAGGCAGCCCAGTTTGGCCAGTGAGGCTGAGCGCTTCATCAGAGATGGAGGGGTTAGGCCTGCCTGGCGAATCCTGGCCTCCACCTCCCTCACCTTCTTCTGGAAGCTGCTGCCTCCTTTCTGAGCGCTCCCCACACACCTGGGCCTGCAGTTTCCACCTGCCTGGTGCAAGAAGACCCCCAGCTCGTTCAAAGTCTCCCATGTGTCCCTCATGATGACGTCACTGTGGGGCCCCTCTGTGAAGCAGTCCCAGTCCACACCTGACTCCAGTTCAGTCACGCCCTCCAAACAGAGGAAGTTCACCGAGGCAAACGGCGATGGGTCAGAATGTTGGAAAGCAGCGGAGGTAGAGAGCACTCTGGTATCAGCAGGCTGGAGTTTGGGTTCTGTTGTGCGTTTGTCATCATGTCCTGTCTCATTCTCATGAGCATTCTCCATTTTAACTTGTCCATACTTGTTGTCGGCACCCCCATGCTCACTGCTATCTACTGACACCTGCTGGACAGATGCCGTCTCATGTGGCAGGGACGCTGATGTCGAATGGATGCTGTTAGGACGCCGCTGAGAACCGGAGGTGCCCCCAGAAAGGGACGGCAGAGGGGAGGAGGGTGGCGTCTCGTGACTTTGTTTCATCCTTTGCTCGAGCTGCTGCGTGACGCGCCGCACAGAGCCCCTCGTCCAATCGCTGTAGAGACGAGCAGGTGCCCCTTCCTTGTCCTCTTTATTTTTCAGCTCTGTGGATGAGCAAACATCTGGATCCTCTACTTCCTGCTTCGGCTTTGACACTTCTTGGTCGTGGGAGCTTTGAGGTTCGGGTTGGCTGAAAGTCTCAGTGGGCTTCACTTCTGTGACCTGCACAGGAAAATGCATTTCCTACAAAATAAACAAAAGATAGAGACATAAGTAAAGCTAAATTAAATGGGCAGACGTGTAGAATTGCCTCTTTAAGCTACTAGATGGCACACTTTATTTAAAAAAAATCTAAAGGCTGTAACAATGTTAAAAGAAAATAGTTAACTATGGCTGGATTAAAAAAAATAATTCCTCTTATACAAGTGTATTACAGTGGTTCCCAACCCTGGTCCTTGAAGAACACCACCCTGCATGTTTTAGCTGTTTCCCTGCTCCAACACACCTGATTCAATTATTTAATTACTTCCTCAAGTTCTGTCAGTTTATGACCAAATCATTCAAATCAGGTGTGTCAAAGCAAGGAAGCAGCTAAAACATGAGGATGGGGTTCCTCAAGGACCTGGGCTGGAAACCACTATCCTAGAAAACAACATTTGTACATTCAAAAAAAGTTAACAATTGGAGTTCTCTGTAGCTGAAGATGTTTCACTTTCTCAAAAAAAAAAAAAAAACTTCCAGATGAGAAATGTCTTCAACCACAAAATAGAAGTCCAGTTGTTTTTTTTTTTTTCTTTTTCTTTTTCAGATTTACCATGTCCAAGATGACTCTTACATGCACCCAAATGGAGACCCAAGCACCAAAAGAAGCTTCTTATAGCACCTAAAGCATAAGCAGATATGTTGTTTATATGATAAAAACAAGTTACCTTACTTTTTTCTTCCTCATTCCCCTCACTTGTTGGGACTTCGTGAGTCAGCGACAGATGCTCTTTAGCAGAGGCCTTCAGCGGAGAAGCCTGCTGTGCTACAATAGACTGAGGCTTCCCATCATCGCTCATTCCCTTGAACTTTTCCCTGGCACTGAAGAAGTTTATATGATCTGCGCTGTGTCCGAACAACAGCACGTTGTCCTGTGGAACGGCATTGGGCTGGATGACAGATTCATTACAGGATGGAGGGGGAGCGGTGTCACCTCCCGGGGATGAGCCATGTGTCTGTTGGTCACCGTCAGTCTTTCTGGCGAGCACTGGAGACCGCTGCGCGCTCGGTGTCTGCGCCGTCGTTGGCTCTGGTTTGATCATGGAGCAGGACGACACCTGTGTGTTGACGGCGTCGTCCGAGCGTGCTGGGGACGGAGGGGGGGAGAGGGGAAGGTGGTGAACGGATGGAGGCGGGTGAGGCTGACCCAACAAAATGCTTTGTGCAACATTTATATCTGTCCTGTGAGGCTCGGGCACCACGGTGGCAGCTCGTGGCTGGTAGAGGGGAGGGCACGAGGGCTGCTCCTCCGAGTCGCAGAGGCCATTGGAGAGCGGGAGAGGTGAAGACACAGAACCAGCTGTAGATGAATCGAGCTGCCTGCTGGGGGCTTTATCAGCAAGGCTTCCAGGTTCAGCACCCCCTGACAGATCTGCTCCCCCTCCACAGGAAGAAGAACCAGGCTGAATGGACCGGACGCCAGCTTGTGCTTCTTTTCCTGTGAAAGTTCCCAGTGATTCCAGCAGATTTTTCACAGAGTGACCCGGCGTGATGCTCGCCTGGTTATGGGGGTCAGAACGGCCCAGGCTGTGGGGCTGAGCGAGGGATTTCGACAGAGGCTCGTGATGCTCAGACAAATCGCTATCAGAGTGAGAACGCCACAGTTTGTTGTGCCTCTGCTTGCTGCAGAAGAAAAAAAAAAACAGTACTGTTTAAATGGGATTTCAACACAGCTCATGCCTTTATTCAAACATTTCTAGAAACAAAAGTTTCAAAAACAAACAACTTTACAGCACTCCTCATGACTTATTACCTTTAAAGTGTGCTTTTGCACAAGCAACACGTCAGATGATTCATCGGGGAAAATGTTAAAACTCTAAATTATTGTTAAATTGTAATTGCAAGATGATGCATTTTCCAAACAGCTGTCATCACAATTAAATCAACAGTACAGGAAAGTGTTTTACAGCCAACTTAAAAGTGGCCAAAAACAATACAAGGACTTCAAATAACAAAGCACAGATATCATTATACACACTCACTTATACATGGAGACAGATACACACATACTGAATTAGAGACAAGTTTGATGTTTAAAATTGTGTGTACATGTATTTAAATAAATTTGCTCCAGAAAACATAAAACCCCACAGCATACACACAAAATGTAGAACAAGTAACATTTCAGTAAACTGAGCAGTGAAGAGAGAAAATAATAATATCAAGAAGCATTTGTGAGTTTCAAGTCAATAACTAAAGTTTAAAGCTGATGGCTGAAACTTTAAACGGAAGACTTGATTAGGTGGAAATTCAGATTTTCATCTTTTAGAATACAAAAGAGTTTAGAAACATTTTTTTTTCTATATTTCAGTTTAATTTCCTCTTAATTAACATTGTGTGTTTTCTCAAGCACGTTCCTTTTTATTAAGTCTTCCATAATATTTAGTATCAAAATGTACTGCCATCCTTGAGTATTTGCGTGTACCTGGCCAGCAGAATACCGTGATACTCCTCCAGCTGCCTCATGAAAGAAGGGTTGGGTTTGGTCACGGTTCGACGCTCCTTGACGTGATCGAAGGCCTTTTTCAGATCCCAGCCGTACTCCTTCATGGCATAGGCAATGACTGTGGCTGCAGAGCGACTTATTCCCATCTTACAGTGCACCAGGCACTTGGACCCCGATTTCCTGGTACAGGCACAAAGAAAAGCAATAATTATCATCCTATTACTGTCAAGAATAGAAACAGAAAGAATTCCAAAGAAATCTTTAAAAAATATACTATAATTACAAGAAGTAGTTGACTTGTGTTGTGAACAAAGATGTAATCAATTTTATAGTACAAAACTAATAATGCAATATATATTCTTCTTTATGTAAATCTGCAGCTGCCGTGGATTGTCCAGTTTAACTTTCAGATTTGTTGTGAGCCTTCTCCAGTCTGCTCGACTCTTCTTTCTCATTTGGCTTCTTAAACCCTTTGAGCTACGTGTCACCTCTGATCTGACTCTGTTCAAAACCAGACTGAAGACACACTTGTTTAGACAAGCTTTTAGTCTGTAACTTTTATTACTCTTTGTATTTTAGTATTTAGTATTTTATTTCCACTACTGTATTTATTTTTATTGCTGTTGTGTTTTTATTTTCACTGATTTATTCTACTAGTTTTTATCTTTTTCTCCTGTTCAGCACCTTGGTCAATGCTAGGCATTGTAGGAAGGTGCTATACAAATAAAGTTTATTATTATTATTATTATTAAATAAGCTGCTCCCACAGCATCGAGGCACTTAAAATCCAGTTGTGTAAAGAGATCAGTTTATTCTATAAACAATGATGCAAAGTGATCACAGCAATAAGACGAGTGAATTCCAACTCTATGGCAAAAACAAACACTTAGATATGACAATTTGAGTTTTGCGAGACTCACTTTGCTCTAGAAATGAACTTATAGGTGTCATTCCAATAGGCCAGCAGGTCAGTGGCCTCCTCGTCATAAACACGGATGTTGTGGTACTCGAACACACCAGGAAAGAAGTTATCGATCTCCCTCGTTACATTCAGGATGTACTGAACTCTGAAAGAGACGAAGGTTAGTAGAAGACTTTATTTTAGGATAATAATCTCCTCAGATGATTTCTATGTCCTGACTCTCCTGCAGTGTCCAGCACAGTGGGTTCTGTTGTTTTTGCCCTTCCTTACCCGCTCTTCTGCAGCTCCTCCAAATTGGATGCATTCCACTCAGACCCCTGTGGGAAATAAAAGCAATCCTCAGACTTCTCCATTGAGCTTTTCATCATTTTTAAATCCAGTGGCAAAGCATGCCTGACATAAAGTGCACACCCCAAACCAAACAAGACAAAGCTCCTTTAAATTGGGCACACTGTGTTAAAACAACACAAGGCTGTATAAGATTTTCAAGCGCTTGAAAACAGTAATGAGTCTTTCAAGCGCAACAACTTCTGATGGTTTTTACTCTTTAGTGTTAAAGTGAGGTGTCCCAGAAACATTCATTGTCAAATTACCAAGAAGACGTGATCAAAGATCTCTGTAGGACTGTCCATTTGGCCGAGAATGATAATCATCTCATTGTCGATGAACTCCTTAAACTCTCTCAGGTTGCATGTCATGTGCATTTCCAGCTCTGTTCGGATCTACGAGACATCCAGTCAGGGAAAACAAAACACATGGCTTCAAAATTAAAACAAAACATGAAGATTTTGCTGCATTTTTTAAGTTTAAAACTGACGACTACAGCAAACGTTGATTTTCGTGCACAAATCGAAGCAATCCAAACAAACTCACCTCTTTGCAGGTGACGTTCTCCAGATCTTTCTGCGTCATGATTTCCCTCAAGCTGGTTTTAATCTGGCGCTCGGTCCTCTCTCTCTCTGTAGGTCTGCAGAAACATCACAACATAAAAACACCAAAAGCAAAAATTCTAAATTTGTAAATGTTTAATAATTTTATTAAATCAGTCAAGCTTAACGATATTTACACGTCAGAGAAGAGCACAGGTGAGTCGGCTCGATGTGACTGCACATCCTGCATGGCGTTCCACTCGTTGATGCGGGCCTGGTCGGACGACACCCGGCTCTGATAGTAGCTGACCCAGGTGAGGAACAAGCTGCCTGGGAAATAGTTGTGACAGCGAGCCACTTCGCAAGCTTTATGGAGCGACTGTAAGGCCGACCTGTCAATCAATTCAGAGAGAAGACAAGTTAAAAAACTGAATTATATGTACATATGCATATGTATATGCATGTACATGTATATGTATAATTAGATGTGTATGTATACATATATATAGGTTAATCATGAACGTAGTACTCTCTACCATCTTGTGCATATTGACTTTTTCCAAATTTGTGTATTCTGCTTCTTTTAATCATTTCATGTCTTTTTTTCAGTATAATTAGAACATGTATTGGTTGCTCAAATTTCCCACAAGAATGAATGAATGAATGAATAAATAAACAAGCAAATAAGTAAGTAAATATGTAAGAAAATAAAGAACGATCCATCCATCAGTGATGACAGGAAGATGGTTTTAAATAACATTAATGAGCTGCACACTTGTAAATAGAAAAACACAAATATGCAAATCATGCAGTGACTCACCACATGGCTTGCACAGAAACAGGTTTGAAAACATGAATTCTGTTATCGGTTGATACGCTGAATCCCCTAAGAGCATAAAAAAACAGGTAAAGTAGAATTAAAAAAAAATATATATATATTAGAAATATTTGCTAGCTTAGCGTGTTCTCTGCTGCTGAAGTGTTGCTCTTACCCATCTCCGTCCAGGTGTATTAAGGTGTCACTCCATAAAGGTAACACCATCCCAACAGAACACGAGCTGCAAGCAATAAATACAATTAATGAATAAAGTTATGCATAGTTATGTTATGGACATTCAGATGTGGGGCATCGCTGCCTCACCCATCTACGGGACTGAAGTCCATGCCCAGCACCACGCTCTCCTCTGTGTCCTGACGGCCGATGGTGGAGACCACCACCATGTAGCGGGTCACCTGAACGTGGGAGCTTTCCAAACGAACCGCCTGGAGCAGGAAAAACAAAACAAGCCGATGTCTTGTTGACAATCGCAACAAGGTTTGTGTTTTTGAACAGTTTCGTGTGCCCACCAGCTTGATGTTGTCCTCTGGTCTGAGCAGAGTGAACATGGTCTGTAGATGCTGCTGGATGTCTCCTGTCAGGAAGACAAATACGATCAGACGAATGGCGCCGCTTTACAAACCCAACGCATAAAGCATGCAGCTCTCAGGCAGCTTTCCCCTCACCTGCATGTTTACTCCGCAGCTGGGAGAAGTGAGAAGCAGCCGAAGGGGATGAGCCATTTCCTCGAGGTAAGAAGAGAGCAGCTCCTTTAACTGTCAGGAAACTTTCACTGATGCTGCAGGAAGAGAGAAACGTCCAAATGAGCAACAACCAACCACACGTTATCTTCTAAACGTCACAGCTTCAGCTGACTTTACTGAGGATTTACTTTTTTTTTTTTTTTTAAATCTGTTAATCACATCGCTCATTTCTGAAGGAGAATTTGGTCGCAACATTGCTTCATGGTGTGTGGTGGCAGGAGAGAAGGTTGTTTAATCCATTTTGGTCAGAGAAAAGAAATCATCCATAGCTCTTGTTTTATTACACAACGCAAACATTTTTTCCTTGGAATCACTTTGTGGACAATATTATAAAATGGTACCTTAAATTATTTTCATTTTCAATTACCGTATTTCATAATTTTCTACAACGTCATAGCCGTTTATTTTTTTCATTCACCATCTGTATCGAGACAAAATCAAAGCATAAATGAGTGTTTAACAGTTTCTGGTAAATTTTAGAAATGTGGGCTGCGTTTCTAAAAGGTTTGATGTCACGTTAAGTTAGAAAACGAACGTGACATCTTAAACGAACCTTACAGCACACAGCAATATAGAGAAGCTTTACTAACTTTAGACACATTAAACAAAAACACAACACTTCCTGTTTGTTTTACTGAACTTGATACGTTTAGAAGACAAGACATACCAGCTTTAGAGAAAATTAAAACGAGAAAAGAATGATCTCCCTCCATTTCACTTCAAATGAACTTTGTCAGACTTGAAGTTCTTTGTCCTTTGGCTTCATCTCTTTGTCTCCAACGTGAACAACTAGTTTGGACTTGGCAACTCAAGCTAAGCTCCTTGGCACGACTTCACCGTCAACAATTGAGTTATATAATGGACTTAAAATGCTCCATGTGTTCCTGTGATTTAGAACTTCTTACTGTTTATTGTAATGGTAACACTTTGTATTTAACAAACTACGTCCTTGTTGGGAATCACCTGACACTAAAGTGAAACTCTTGTTACAATGAAGAGAAAAGCAGATTTTTCCACAAGCACCTATTTCCATACTGCTCATCCATTACGATGGCAATGAGAAAGAACACAGGCTGAGGAGGAAGCAGACAGGAGGAGATAAAGACAGAACAGACAGCAATAATTACACAAATGACTATAAGGAAGTCATTTTACTGACACGACAAATAGTTCAGGCATTTTAAAGTAGAGATTTATGGAAAGGCTATGAATAGTTATCTTAATTGTTGCAGAAAGCTCCTTGAACAACCTGGAGGAGTTTAATTTGGACCAGATTGACAAGTTAACGGCTAGTCAGCAAATCTAATTTCAAAATATCCATAGCGGTTCAACCAAGTATAGCTGTCCAGTTCTAGTAGAATACAGTAATGATATTTCTGCACAAAGAGCTCCAGATCTAGCTACTGCTGTCATTTTTGCTTACTATTCACCACAGATGTATATGTAAAGAACCACACAATGTGAAACTAGGGTTTGAAGGTGCATAAAGTTTTTAAGACATAGTCTTAGCTCTTCTAGGACAAGTAGCTTGAAAGTCAGGTCAGAATTAAACAACTTCTACAAAATCAGGTAATTCAAAGAGCCATTTAAAATATTAAATGTCCATAATCTTCCTACAAAACCTCACTTCAACCTTTTACATGCCAATATAGAGAAATGCCTAGAAACATGAACAATATGTCCTAACTTCTAAAGCACAATTTATTTTAGCCTCGTCAGTTAAATGCATATAATCTCTCCAAACATAATTTAACCACAAAAGTTAAATTCCTCACAAGAAAAACACCTTCACATCATCCTCAAGCCAATTCAAGGATTAAAAAGGATTAGAAAACACTTGACAGCACGATGACAAAAGCCACATGCCATTTAAAAAAATAAACAGAAATGCTGGAATCTGTTTCACGGTTGCAAAATGCTGCGTGCACGTGAAAGAAGGAAATATGACAGCGGAGTTTGCACAGATTCAGATTGAAACTTCACGTCTCATTCAAGTGTTGATGAATGAACACGTGCAGTTCCACTGTTTCACTAGTTAAATGTAAAAGTGTCAATCCCCAGCATTTTTTTTTTAGGCTGACAAATTAACCACATCCTGCACAACTGTCTGGGGTACATGGTGTGCCTTTGCTCGACTGTGCCCTCTATAGATGCATTTCAAGCACAGCAAAATGATAAAAAACTGTGCATGAGCAGGTGAGGCATCTGGCAAACAGATTTCTTACAATGCAAGAGGAAGGAAACTACATTCTTCTGAAACTGTGGTGCCATATCCTTTTCTTTCTAGTCATGGGAAAAACCACAAGCCTTTGTCATGCAAGCCCACTGGGATTATTTACTGGAAAGTGAGATTAACATGAGCTGAAAGAGTCTCGGTCAAGTTAAAACACAGTGTTTCTTACAGCTGATAAATCTCGGCCTGGGAGAGCACGGAGTTCTCGGTGAAGTGGGGTCTGGTCTTGACCCCGCAGCAGGCGCAGAAGCAGCCGGGCGACGCGCTGCGCGGGGCGGTCACCGCGCCGGGAGGCATCGCTGCTGCTCCGGAGCGGGGCTGGAGCTGCCGAAACCCGCTGACGAGATGCGGAGAAGATCGCCCCGGAGTGACGTTATTCAAACGCCAAACAATTTAAAAATACAGTAATAATAATAATCAGAACAAAATAAAAACTGAAGTAACGTCACGCTTTGACGTTTTGTTTGCGAAGCGCATCACAAGCACAGACGAGCGTGGTGGTAAACAAATATTATAATAATAAAAAAATAAAAAAAATAAATACAGTGCAGAAAGTCCGACACGTTTTTACAGTGACCCAGCAGGTGCACCACCATCTGCTCGGCGCCACTTTCTCATTTGTCTGCAGCAGCAGGCTGCGGTAAATCCTGAAGCGCGAGGGGAGGAGACATTTGCGCGGTCCAATGCGGTGTTGCGTCGAGGTAGGTACCCCAGAAAGAATTCGTGCCCGCTGTCTCGGGGGCGCGCGCACCGAAAAAAAAAAAAAAAAAAACGCACCATTTCAACCAATTAAACGCCAAGATCCTTTCACGATTTAAGTTATTGTGGTCGCGTTGCCATGCTTTGCGTTGTTAGTGATATTTAATAGATAATTCTGTGGGTCAAAGCGAGAATAAACGCTTGTTTTTTAACGTGTCTTCATGTCAACAAACTGATGACGTCAGCTAAAAAACCAGGAGAGTCTGAAAACCTCTCCCAACCACATCCATCCATTCATAAAATAAATAATATAAAAGTGTTTCAGTTTAGATGCTGACCTGCTAGGATCAAGAAGTTAAAAATAATAAATTTAATATTAAAAATGATAAATAACTAATCATGAACATGGATTATCATAGAATAACCTAATGTGACTAAGATCAAGTGGTCATGTCAGCCTTTATATTCTTGTTTTATTAGTTCCATGGTGTTCCTGAAATACTGTACACTGCATTTGAAGTCTCAGTGGCTCTTACATTAAGTCTGAGAATCACCTGATCTATGTTTGTCCCCCATGCTTCTTAAATATTATTTTTTATTATAGTTACTTGGTTTATATTAGTTTTTTGTGCACGTGATGTTGAGTAAGTCGTGTTAAACGTTGGAAATTTAACCTTAAAGTCAACAAAACCTTATTCTTTGCTCAAATATGGCCACTTTTGAATTGAGGAAACAGAGGAGTTCTGGTGTTTAGTTTCAATATTTCCTTTCCACTCACAAGTTTACCAAAAACACTATTCAAATTTTATTGCCAAAACATTAACCGGGAGCTGTACAATGTACGCAGAAAAGGGATGTAGCAGGAACCAGTGCACAATTTGATTACTGCATTTGATTTGATAATTAAAATACAGATGGCTAATTGTAAGCATGTTAAAACAATGTAAAATAACAAAGTAATCCATGAAGGGATAAATTTACAGTGTAAACTATATAAACAGGATTTAATCTCATTAACTTACTAGCCACTACACAAAAATCATATTCTAGTTCAGCATCAACAGGGTTCTTTGATTTAAAAAAAGCAAGTTTCTAACATCTGTCCATATGGAGGACTCTCTCTTTTCTCATATTAACACCACTACAAAGACTTCTATTAGATCTTGATCGCTGAGTCATCCTCTGCACAGTGAGGGTTTCTGATCGCGTGTCGTCTTAAATCCTGCTGCCACAGAAAGGGTGACTGGGATGCATAATAAACACCACGTCTGTGGCTTTTAGGCAAAACTCAGCATTATGTTACACCACATGTGTCTCCAGAACAACGACAACAACAACAACACGACAACGGAAAAAGTGGGTTGTGAAATCAAAAAGCACAGGTCAGCTGAGCCGTGCTCTGAGAAGAAACCTGATCTTAGAGTGGGTCACACTGCTTGTTGATCACTCGTGGTTTCAGTTTTTAGGGTTGATTACATAGTGAGGACAACTGCTTGGCCATTACCTGGCAGCAAATGTATATCAAACACAAAACTCTGAATAAACAACACCTGCAGTGTGGTGTTTATCTCTTAGATGTATCCGTCTCGCAAATAATACAGGTGTATAAAAATTACTCTTGGGTCTTGCTCAAAAAAGAGGTTTTATTGAAAGTCTGAAGTGTTATTCAACTTTTCAGTGAATCTGCTATTTGATAAATTTGCTTCATCAAAGAGCTTTTAATACATTCAATCATCCACTGAAAGGTGTATTATGGTAATTATGAACAAACTCAAACAGTAATGTTTTACCCTGTGTCTGTGTGTCTGTCTTTACCAAAATAGCTCAGGAACCACTGGAAAGTGGTAAAGTCAAATTAAACTTGCAAAAAGTTATCATTGGATGCACAACTACAACTGAATAACCCTTTTTTTTTTAAATCAACCCAATATATGATGGATGCTACAGTCAATTGATGTTTAAAAAAAAAAAAATTACTATAATTCAGTCCATGTTACAGATGCTGGCCTATAATCCAGTGTGGCAATAGCTGAAACTGATTTCCAACGTCTGTTCTTTGTAAAGCCAGTGGCAGTACTAAGAATTGGAGTACTGGCCCCTACCAATATATCAGAAGGGTCAATATTTTGGAGCGATGTAGGCATTTGGGGAAATATTGGTATCGGTGAAAATTGTCCCATTATGCACCAATATAAACACTTCTACTTTTCACCCCTAAAATGCTGGGAACCAGCTGTAAATGTACAATGTATCCAGCAGTGGGCACATGAAGACTACTTTCAAGTCATGGCCATTCACTTAAGTTTCACTTTCAGAACAGCCAAAGCAGCGAGCAATACTTTATGGAGTATTTTGCTGAACAGAGCAAATTTTAAATGATCTGTAAAATAAAAGAAAATCAACAATAATGAATTCTCTTCAATCCTCCAACCTGCTTGTCATTAGCTATGTGCCTCTCAAGTTAGCAAGCTAATTTTTAGATAGCATAACATAGGCTATTGCTTTGTAAAACTTTAGCCAGAACAATAAATCTAACAGAGGTCAAATATTTCAGTTAGTAACGTTATCTTTGTCGTCCTCAATGAAATGCATTGTCTGAAATCTTTACTTCTCGGGGTGGGGTGCGGGGGATGCTGCTGTCAATACTAATTAAGCCTTCACCATGCGTGTGACTGTTTAAACAATGATCAGAGAAGGGGGCATATCTTAGTTTAATTTATATTTTTGTAACACACTTGATAATTTTATGTTGAATAGTGTAGGATAGTAAATATGGTGAATAGTGGAGGATAGAAAATGTGAACGCACGTTAGGAAGACTGTTTTTATGACCAGTGCACCACTTGTAAACCTACTCTGGGACTATGTATTAGCGTAGATCTGATTAGCTTTAGGTTCATGGTTGCTAACAGCTATATAAATAAGCCCCGCTCCACTCGACGTTTACTTAGATTCTTAAGGGTGGACAAAGCAAAAAAATAATAATTTCAGCCATTATATTAGTCATTTGCATTCACCGTGCCCTCCCAATATCAGTATCGGCGATAGCCAACATTTCCGTATTGGTCGGGCTTGAATTCTTAGCGCAAACAGATTTGTGCAACATCTTTGTTGAAAAATTTTACCAATAATAATTTAGGATAAACTGTCTGCCTATTAGCAAAAATTATGAACCACAAGCTGAATTTCAAAAGAACTTTCAGGAAGTAATAACTGTATGTACCTCTACAAATGATTACTTTTGGTGCAAATTCAATTAAAGCGCAAAGGATTTATTCAATCTGAGGAGCCACCAAACAAACGGATTCCCACAAATAGCATACTCCATAGTGTGGGAAAAAAAAACAGTTTGCTGGGTTTTGCACTGCACATAACGCTACTTTCAATGTTTGGCCAACAATGGTTACAAATCATTTTTCAACATAAGATGTTCTTGGTTCAAAACTCTGGCATGAAATGAATGCTAGACCTTTAATTTATTAAACATTAGGCGGAATAAAAAGAGAAGATAAGTAGCAATGATTAGACCTAAGTCTTTGTAAGGAAGCCTTAATAAAGTGATAAACTACTTAACCTAAAGTGGCCAGAACATCACAACAGATTCATGATTACCTATGCAACATTCAGTTTCTTTTCCTATCTGCTGGTTCCTTATCCCTTTCTGACCTTCTGACACTAGTACACTGTATTTTTCTTCTCTTTGTTCTTTCACTGAGGTAAGTTTTGTGTCATCTTTTGTTAACACACATCGCAGATTGCAGCCCCATCTCAGCAACCCACATGTTTGTGTGTGTGTTTATGGGCCCACCTCTCAAGTTCCACCTGACTGTTTTTCTGTTTGACTGCTGAAATTCACACCGTCCAATGAGAAGCAGCAAAGGCCAGGATGTGCGTTTTTTTTTTACAAGCATACACACACGATATACTCATCTGCTGCTCTGTTTCCACGTATACAAACACACAGGCAGCCACGTTAGCAACCACAACACCAGTTGTTGTATACAGTACTTCCTCAAGGCTATTTAGAGTTTATCTGAACCACAAATTCACTCACTCAATATTGATCCGTATTTAACTGGTGAAAAGTAAAATTTCTTAATACATCATAATCAATACGATGGATAGACTGTCAAACATAATTACATCGGCTTACAATAAAATGACTAAAATTCTCAATTATAGAAGCACATAATAAGAATTTACTTGTGCATGTAACCAGTTCCCATTCATAAACAAGTAAGTAAGTAAAAAAAGAGTCACATGGAGATTATAAGAGATCAGGAATACTATGAAAAACAACTGGAGACATTAAATTCCTCTGTCTCCTCCTAATTTTTCTCCTGTAGGTCAGCTAGTAATGTTGCTGCTTTAGCTGATGTCATGATCCTGCTGATGTCACTGAGTTTAATCAGCGGCACTGCAGTGGGCTTTGCTTACGCAGACACACACACACACACACACACACACACACACACAAACACACACATACAAACACAAACACACAAAGCATCGTTGTGTGCTAGTCACTACCTGTGTCAGAGATGACGTCCGCTGCAGCTCCTTGCCTTTTAGCACAGACACTTACTTCAGTAGAGTTATGTGAACAAACATTCTGCTTTTGACAATTTGGAAAAATTCATTATTATTATTATTATTATTATTATTATTATTACTACAGTACTTATAAACAGCAGGAATGGAAGCTTAAAACCAGATAAGAGCTAATAAAAAAAAATCCATAGTTTTAATAATTTTATCAGTTTTTACTATAATTCTACTTTCTTCTTCTTCTTCTTCTTTCGGCTTCTCCCTGCGTTAGGGGTCACCACAGCGAACTAGTCGCACGAAGACTTGGCAATTGTT
>JARVGQ010000390.1:15610974-15622493 GCA_031762355.1 Hypsolebias martinsi | reverse complement strand
ATAAATGACTATCTGCTGAAATAAATGAAACGAGCAGAAATAAGCTAAAAGAAGCATAACAAGATGAAAATAACAGAAAGATGTTAGAAGATCAAAAATGTCAGAAAGGAGCACAAAACAGCTGAAAAAACGGCTGAAATTAGCTGAAAGTGGGGAAAAAAAAAAACATTTAAATTTGCACAGGAGAGCTGAAAGAAGCTGAACCAAAGCAAAATGTGAAAGGAGCAGTAAAATATTATAAACAGCTCTAAAGATATGAAAGACATAAAATGAGCTCAATTAATTTATATGAGAAAAAAATAGCAGGCAACTAAAAAAGCTAAAGCTGAACCAATACCAAAAGTCATAGGATTGTCCTGAATGTTTTGATGTAAGATTTGCTGAAATAGCTTGAAAACTGTGGGATGAGAATCACGCCAAAAAAATCTACAGAAGAAAATGGATCATATCAATGTGCATGCTTCATAAACATTCTCACAATAAATGATACAAATTAGTATAAGTGCCAATGTGTGAGCATTTTGCACATATTTTCTTAGTTTTAACACCCGGTAGGGTTTTTTTATTTTTATTTTTTTGGGGGGTGGGGTGGCAAATGTCCATCAAAATGTGTGCCTTGATCAGAAATAATGTGTTAAGACTTTTAGTGGGGGCACAATTACACGACATGGATGAAATTAGCAAGAAACTATGATAGAGTTTAGACAAAACACGGATGAACACCCAGCCCTGTTTGGAGAGCTCAGACACACTCCACAGTCGAAATATCATTTAATGTTTCAAAAGGCCACAGAAAGTTGTGGTGGTGTTGTCTTCTTCAGGCCATGACCTTCAGCGTGTCCTGAGGAGGTTCACAGCCGAGCGTGAAGCGGCAGGATTAAGAGTCAGCTCTTCTAAGTCTGAGGCCTTGGTGCAACTGAAAACAGGTGGAGTACATCCTCGGAGTCCACGGAGAGCAGTCTGTGCCTCAGGTGGAGGAGTTTGTCTTGTTCACAAGTTATACAGGATGGACCAGGAGATGGCTTTTTAGATCGGGGCCTCGTCTTCAGTAATGAGGGCATTGCTTTCATTGGATGTGGTGCATGTTTATGTTTCTGCAGTATTTTATTTATGGGACAAGTAAATAAAACTATGAGAAGATTTTTCTCAAATCTGGGAGGGTTTGAGAAAAACTGCACATCCTATAACAGCAGGAGACGCACTGGGCGAAAGACATCAACACATCTATCCATACGATTTGTTTAAAACGTTGAAAGTAAGAAGAGCTTGCTTTTAAAATGTAGAAGTTCAGACAGCTCAGAAGTGAAAGTGTGACGTCATTATCTGTTATTTGAACTCACAAGTCTGTAAAATGGTAAATCTAAATCTGCATTTGTGTAAAACCCCCAAACTTCTGCTGCTCACAATTCAATCGTTTTTAGGATGCGACTGGTATTTTTTGCATCGTGACTGTTTGAGCCTTAATTCAGAGAAGACGAGCACGTGATCAGGTGGTTGCAGGTTCAAATCCTCGGGCCGACAACAAAAATTATGGGGGAAAGGTGACTCATTCATATCTGCCTCCACCCTCCTCAGATGACAGCTCTCTGCTCCACACAGAGGGCTGTGGTAGCTCAATGAGCTGTGGTTGCATCAGGAAGGACACCAGATGTAAAATCAATTGCCAAGTCTTATTGTTCACTGTGGAGACCCCTGAAGAAGCGAGCAGCCAAAAGACAATATAAAACTGTCCGAGCCTTACTTTTTAGTCTGTCTGTCTTTATTAAGGAGTGTATACTGTTACCATTATCACCAGTGAGCAACAGCTTTAACATTTTTTTATTTTTTTTTGGATCGTGGTTTTCTTTACACACTTCTTTATACATTTGCTTATTGTTACAAATTTGATGTTCACATTTCGACTGCACCCTCCAAACGTTTTGCCAAAAATGTTCTTGCCTGCCCCTGCATGTGCACACGCTGGATCCGAAGTCACCTTGGGCAAGCGCAGGCAGTCAGAGCACATCTGCATTCTCAGCTGTCTTCCTTCATCAAGCCGCTTCTTCTAACAGCTTTCCTCAAGAGATGCGCCCGTGCTGCAGGATGCATCCGCCTCTGCAGAAGTTCAACTTGGGTCATCCAGCTCAGTCTGACCAAATCACGCACCCCCAATAGAAAGACACTAAAAGAAGTCCAGCTGGGAGAAAACATCTGGACATCATGATGCGCTGACGGGTTGCGCTCATCTGCACCAGAGGGAGCGCAGCTGGAGTCTGCAGTCGAAAACAAATATTTATGCGCGCTAGCAACCCTCATTTCCCCCTCTCTGCCATCCACGTTGGCACACGTGCACGAGCACAATATATAAACACAAACTGAGTTTCCTTGAGGTCAGAAACCCTCCAAACACAATCCACAGGCGTGTCCCCTGCAGGGTGACAGGGGAGCGTCTGGCACCGCGTGCGCGAATCCACTTGTGGTTTTTAGACCGCAGCCAGTCTCCTTTCATCAGAGCCGCTTCACGCTGAGTGAACAGAGAAGCCACTAAGCATGAAATATGACTCGCACGCACCCCGGCGCGTGCGGAGACAATGACACTGTAATTACACTTATGGCGGCGATGGACCTGTAATCACCTGAAAACATCCATCAAAGCCGCAGATATGTTCAGAAATAACAGACAGGTGTACGATTGCACGCGCGCACGCACGGGCGCATTCACACCGATCACAACAGGTGCAGTCAGCCGCCCGCGCGGGGTTTCTCCCTCTCCCTCTGCGGCCACGTGCGGGCGGTGATCACCTTTTTTAACACGCGCAGCCAGAGGAGACACGTGAAGGAGCCTTACCTGGCGGTGGAACTGCTGCCCGCCCCCCCTCCCTCGGTGTCAGAGTGCCCCCCTCCCCTTAAAAAGCCGGCGGCAGAGAGGCTGAGGGCGAGCGGAAAAGCCGAGGTGCGTTCAGTCCGCGTGCACCCGTCCTGTCCTCTTCAGGGTCCGTCCAGCAGCCAGGGATGGACATCCAGTCTCCAGCAGGGCGTCATTCACACCGAGTCAGGTAGTTTGTTGGAAAAAAAAAAAGTCAGCTGGTTCGAATCTGCTTCAGCTGAAACGCAAACATGAATCTCCTCTCAGACTGGTTCCAGTTCCACACCCCCTCACATCTCACTGGTCAGCGCCATTTCTGGAGGATCCGGGTTGTTTGGATGGAGCGGTCTCCTCTCAGCTCCCAGACGCAGCCGCCCACGGGTCTGGGTCTGAGCTGCTGCTGCCGCTGAGGCGGTGGTCTCTCAGAAAAATAAATAAATAAACAAATAAATAAATAAATAAAAGTTCAGCGGTGGATCAACAGCGCGGAGGATGAAGCATGCGCAAGGACAGCAGAGGGAGGGATCCTCCGCCGGTCCCGGTGCTTTTATCCCAGGCTGCACCACCCCCCCCCCACCCCGGCTGTGGCTCCTCTCAGGTGTGTGTTGGGACGGTCGGAGAAGAAGCAGCCTGTCTCCTGGGGCCGCGCGCATATACGCGTGCGCGTGTTTTCATTTAGCCATACTTGAGAGACACTTAAGTCCAATTATGGTGCTTAGGAAATGACATCAGCTGCAGCACTTAAATGATGCAGTGCCTTAACACCCCCGCCCCCATCCCGTTATCTTCTCCCCACCCCTGATCTTCATCCACTTCCTTAAGGATCCTCTCATCTACAACAACAGCTCGACTGCAGTCCGAGTCTTGAGGATGAACTTCCTGCTGCAGCTGCTGCAGCTGCAGGTAAAAGCACCGAATGCACTGTCCCCATTCACACAGAGTTAAAACATTGTGTGTTTGTGTGAAACAGTGATGGCTGCTGCATCTCTGCTACAGCAGAGAGAACAAACAAGCTAAACTATTTTCTTCTAAATCAATAAATCAATCAATCAAATGCAGCATGAAAGCTGAGAGTTGAACGACTTTGCTGAAATTTGCTGAAGAAGCTGAAACGCAGTTGTTGAAATTAAAATAACACAACCAATAGCTAAAATTATGAAAACACTAGCTAAAAGCAGCAAATGGTGAGCTAAATATTCAATGTAGCAAAAGGTTGATAACAGAAGTAAAACGCAAGATAAAGGTCACAAAACACTAGCTGAAGGTAACAAAATGTTAACTTTAAGTTAAAAAGAGCAAAAGGGTAGTTAAAAACGAAAAATAACAAAATGCTAACACAAAGCTAAAAGTAGCAAAACACTAAGCAGAAAATAGTGAGCTATGTTTAAAGGTTGCTAACATGCAAGATAAAGGCTAAAGTAACAAAATACTAACCAAAAGCTAAAAGTAACAAAAAGTTGACATTAGCTAGCAAAATACTAGCTGAAAGTAGCAAAGTGTAAAAATAACAAAATACTAACACAAAGCTAAAAGTGACCAAGTTAGAAGCTAAACGTAGCAACAGGTTAACTACATTAGTATACAGTAATAGCTAAAACTTGTGTCATAAGAAGGTTTAGAGAAAATTTGCTGCAGATTTTCAAAAAACAAGAGGATTTGATTTATTAGATTAGATTTAAAATTATTAATGCATACATAATGGAAAGTTTTTTTTCTTTAAAAGTAAAGGTAAATGATTACTGGGAATATTGGAAGTATAAAAGTTGAAAAGGATTCATAGCAGCCATTTCCTGAGTGAGCTGAAACTTTTGATAGCTAAAAGAGTTTAAAGTGCAAAAAACCATACAGAAAATAAAACAGGAAACCCATAAGGTCACTGCTGAATCAGCATTCACAATATGTGTTACAGTCCTGCTTTACCAACAATTTAAACATATTTATCAACTCAAACAAACATTATTTCAACAGAAATGTTTGTGTGAAACTGATTGATATGATAATTGAAAAGAACTTCTGAAAAGGTTGAAGCTTTCTGCAGAAACTGCTGATTGTTGATCCTTCTCTTTATTTATTTATTTAGTTTTGGCACTGTCCGTGGTGCTGAAGGGCTTTTCTGGTGCAACAGAGGCAGGACAAATGAAGGTGAAGCCATGAGCCTCCTGTCAGCATTTAAAAACAACCTGCAGGCCCGCGCAAATCAGATTTGAACTCCTTCAAAGGCAAAATGATTGTCCCGAGAGAGAAGTAACTGTTTCACTGCAGCAGCATAATTCTATAACAAATCCATAACAATAGATTGATAAGCACTAATGCTCCATTCTCATATATCAAAATAACATTTTATGATGCCTTCCTTAGTGTTTGACTTATAAAACAGTTTATATTGGGTTGAGTTCGGCTGAATGGGTGAATAAACATCCAAGAAGGCAAAGTTTAACTTTTATTCTTCATTTTATGGAATATTTGAATCCCGTGATGGAAATGTGCTCATGCTTGAGGTCTTTCCTGGATTGTGTTGCTTTAAATGTGGAATATAATCTTAATTTTAAAAGATTTAAAAGATGGATTATTAAAAAACTGTGTCTAAAATTCAAATGTGTACAGCTTTATTGTTCAGAAACATAATATATAGAAATATTTACAATTATAATGTAATAATTCCATTCATTTTTATATGCATGTTTTAAAAAGATAAATAAGTGTTCTGTTTTTACAGATTATGAGTTGTATTCTTTTTATTGTAATTTAATGCTACACCTTGTTTTATAACAAAATACTGCCAATTCAATCACCCAAACGAGAAACTTTAGTTTTTGCCGTTTTTAGAGGCGCAGAACTGATTTGAAGGGACTCACTGGGCACAAATCTGCAACCTTGCATTCACTTTTTAATAAACGATGAAGATAACGTAGAAAAAAGCTGATTCCTAAACGATCAAGGGTAGTGCTCATCAAATTTATTATGAACAAAGCTTTGGAGAACAGCCAGACCCACAGAGGGTCCACATACAAATACAGAACTTATTCATGACCTGTCCTGTCTCAGGTTCCCACCTGTTCTGCTGGTTAAAATAAAGTTTGTTCACTTTGCAGGAAACTCCTCCATCCTCCTCCCCCTGCCCCGTGTCCCAGTGTTATCAGAACCTCAGCTGCGAGCAAAGACACAGAAAGAGATAAACATTTCTCAGCGCTTCTTACAACACGACGATAAGCACGTCTAGCCAGCTGGCACCATCAACAGTACCAAACACTTATATCATTCACAATGACCTTAAAGGAATAAAAGAAAGGAGATTAATATGGTAAAATTATATTGAACATATCAGAAAGCAGCTCAGTAACTATTTCCATCACAATAACTGCAGCTATAACTAAGCCTTTATTAATTTATGTTGTTGTCCGTCTTCATGTGTCTGTGTTGTTTGTGTTTAATCACTTTTTTTATTGTCTCTGCATCTACCTTCAGCGAGCAGCAAGTCATTTATTATCATTTAAGAACAAACATGCTGGAACAACTTTAGCTTGTTTTATCATCTATCGCTCCTTTTTATGACAGATGCGTCTTTTGCATTTTGTGCTGTGACTTTAAAACAGTATTTTTTTTATATCTTTTGACACAACTTTTTTATATAAACAGTCTCAACAACAGTTTCAGAGCTTCTTGTTGTAGACGTGATCAAATCTGTCTTTCTGTCTTATAAGACTTTGTGGATAAACTGTGCTGAAGTGAGGACCAGTATTATTTCTAATGTGGACTCGTTCTCTAGTTTTGTCAACTAAATGGAAACAGTTGAAATGTAATGTGTGTTTTTGTTTGGCAGCGCGACTGCTCAGTGGTTAGCACTGTTGTCTCCCAGAAAGAAGGTCCTGGATTCAATCCCCGGCTGGACCTGGGGTCTTTCTGTGTGGAGTTTGCACGTTCTTCTCATGCTTGTGTGGGTTTTCTCCACGTGCTTCAGTTTCCTCCCACAGACCAAAAACATGCATGTTAGACTGCCTTCAGGCTCAGGCCTCACATGCAAAAGAGATCTGTGATCGCAGTGGGATTTGCCTGGTTAAATAAAGGTAAATAAATAAATAAATAAATAAATAAATAAATAAATAATAAATAAATAAAGTTTGTGTTTCATATTCCTTGTCTCACAAAGTTCTTGCTTCCTGTTAAGTTTATTTAATTGGATGAACTTTGTTGAAGTTAACTAAGTTCAGTCAGGTCATCTGGACAATTTCTTTTTTCTTCTGAGATGTTTCACCATTCATCCAAAGGACTTCATCAGTCCGAGGAGCCACAAACAAACTGAGTCCCACAAGCAGCACATTCACATATTAAAAAATGGGAGCGAGGGCGGGCCCCAGAGACTATCTTATCACCAGCAAACTCTTTTTTTTTCTCCACTATGGGAGTTGTTTGTGGCTCTTCTGATTGATGAAGTCCTTTGGATGAAGGACGAAACATCTCAGAAACAAAAAAGAAACTGTCCAGATGACCTGACTGAACATCGTTGGATTTTTACCTGGATTTTGCGTATGAACTTTGATGTTTTGTTGAAGTTACTTTTATCTATTTATTTTTGGAACAGCACCAGGTTTCTGTTTGTAATCAGCACACCTGTATCCTATTTCTGATCGCTTTCCTCGCCATACTTAGATCTATGCTGTTGCTTTTTTTTTCTTCCTTTATTATATCCTCGTCGCCGATTGTTGTATGATGCTATTTTTAAGTACATCTTCGGTGCCATGGATTAGTAAAGTGTTTAGTTTTCCTCACTGCTACTGTGCACGGCTTTATCCGCATTTCAGTCATTCATGCCACAATTTGTGACACTAAAAAGGTTTATTGAAGTGGTAGAAAGTTCTTTTGACTTTTTTTTAATTAGTCTCACAAACTCTTTCACAGCTTTTTTTTTTTCATCTTACAGATTGGTTTAAACTGAAGATTTAGCTGGGACATCAGATGATGTTTCTGTTGAAGTATCTGAAAATAAAATACAAAATTAACAATTAGTGAGCTCAGTCATAATGAGAACTGTTAAATTAACTATTTTCTTGGATTTCATCTGGCTTTATGTGCAGTAAAGTGAAAAGCATCTTTTTTCTAATCAAGTCATTGTGCCAAATGTCCATTTAGCCAAACACTTTTCTTTATTTATCATCATTTTAGGAAGGATGCAGCTGTGCGGTGAGTCATCCAACCAGGTGATGATTAAAGTTTCTCAGAGAGCTCAATTTCTAAAGTCTAGAGAAATTGTGTCTTTTGCTTTTTGCTATGGGTTTTAGGTGGGGGTGCTATTTCAGTCACGCTGTTTATTATGCTGCCGTTCTTTCACACGAAAAATCAAAAATAAATAAAAAGCACTGGGTCACACATTACCAAAATGTCAACAGCTTTTTCTTCAATACAAACCTCTCCGGTTAGTCAAAGAAGTTGTTCAGTGTCCTGGTTTGTAGAGCTGTCCCTCCCCGTGGTCTAAACACTACACTGTGAGTATCACATGGATTTTACACCCACATTTGGAACCTGCTAGGTGACCTGACAGGACTGAGAATTCATGAAGAAGAAAAAAAAACACCACAAATACAAAAAGAGGAATCGCAGGACGTCTAAACCATCAAATAAAGCCACAGGAGAACACTAACACTGACCTATCAACAAATCATTACATAGACTCTTTTTTTTCCAATAGAAAATGATTGTAATACTTTTTGTGCCATTTTTTTTAGAGCTCAAACACTTTTTTGCTCACTAATAGAAATAGCCTTTTTTATCCTGAGCTTCAGTTACCACATAAATGAGCACATGACTCAAACGTAACCTGCTAGAAAGACTCAGCACTGTCTGTTATTTAATTAGACTGCTGACAGTGGAGAGTGCCAAGAAATTTGTCAGCATGACAGCCATTTACAGGTCTTAAATTGAACCCTAACTAACAAGGCTTGTGGCTTATTGGGTTTTCATTGGCTGGGATTTTTTAAAAGACTCAATATGTCTTTGAGTGGAAGCATCACTTCTAATAATTTAAAACAGAGTCTAATGTTGACCGTTATGTTACTGCATGAGTAGTTCTGGTCTTTAGACCTTACAGTGGCATGAATATCACCCCCATTTGTCTCTAGTTTGAGCATCACCGCAGGAATGGTGAAGACAAAGCTGGAGACTTTGGTGGAAATGAGCACCGAGTTCAAGAAAGACCAGCGAGGTGAAAACAAGAGCGCAGCAAAATATGTGGCGTTTGTCTAAAAGTTGGAGACGCTTGACCTTCTAGTCAAAGCAAATACACTGAAGCAAACCAAGTGGGATGTTTGGATAAACTGGAGCAAAGACTGATGGGATTGGTAAATTTAAATCCATGTTGCTCGTTTGCAATGAGATTTCGTTTTGGGCGTTTGATATTTGTATGGTGTCCTGAAGACATATCAGAAGTCCAATCAATAAATCAAAGTTTTAATATAAAAAAGGTTTTCTTTGTGTGATTAGTTGAAAATCATTGGTAAATGATGAGTACCACTCAATATGGTTGAATTGAACGTGGGAAGCTGTGTTTTAATAAAAATAAAACCAAGGATTGTTGGCAAGCTGTCTTTGTTTTAATATGTGGGAAAGATCTTGGTTCATTTAACTTGTTGACCTGAACCTGGAAGCTACAAATCCAAAACCAGCACCACGCGCACTGAGTTTATATGTTCGACACAGGTTGGTAATCTGGTCATCTGAAACTGTCAAGTAAATCTTTTACATCGTCGCAGACTCAGAAAAGTAAGTCGGTAAATGTGTTGGAAAATGTGACGACCAGTTTGAAACAACGTTGTGCATTTCTGCAAGACAAGTTATGGGTCTTGAAGGGCTTGTTACTGAGGTTTCCACTTAAGAGAGCTGGATTTAAATCTGCCACCAAGATGCCCCATAAGTGTAATAAATGCTCCACCTTCAAGAGACATGACAATTTACGATCTTGAAGCAAAACCCACAGCCGCAGCAGAACGACATGGTTTATAGAGGGCTATTGTGGAAAAACCAAAAGGCTCTAAAGATTTTGTTTTTCCACATGTACCAGTGCTTTTGGCATCATGATGGATCTGTGGTTAGCACTGTTGCCTCACAACAAGAAGGTCCTGGGTTCAATCTTCGATTGGACCTGGGGTCTTTCTGCATAGAGTTTGCATGTTCTTCTCGCGCTTGGTTTTCTCCGGGTACTCCTGTTTCCTCCCACAGACCAAAAACATGCATGTTAGACTGCCTTCAGGCCCAGGCCTCCCTTGCAAAAGAGATCTGTGATCTCAGTGGGATTTGCCTGGTTAAATAAAGGTTGCGCAAAAAATTCTGTGGACAGGTACATTATTACTAATCTTCTCTAACTCCAGTAAAAGTTAAACCTTTAAGTGATGATATTTTACCCATGTGTACAGAAGAGTAGCAAAGTTTTGACACCTAGTCTCTATCGTCTCGTGCTTCACTTGACTTTTGCTAGTTTTATCACCATATGGTTTGGAAAATATTCCTGGAGACTCGCAAAAGTCAGAAGGTAAATCCAGCTGCAGTTTGGCTCAGATGTGAATACATTTCAATAACATGCACATGCAACAGCCTACATTTTATTTCTGTAGATAATGAGACTGTTGACTCATCGGAGCTGGCATTTGCGTGCGGAGTGAGGAAGTGTCCAGAAAAGTACGACTGCAACGACACGTGGATCGGCCCCAATGACGGCATCACGCAGTTTGACAACATCCTGTTTGCTGTTCTCACCGTCTTCCAGTGTATCACCATGGAGGGATGGACAGCCGTGCTCTATAATGTGAGCTCACATAATCAGCTACTGAATCATAATACAACACTCTGAACGCTGGTAAATATTTATTCATGTCTATACGGATTACAGACGAATGATGCACTGGGTCTTACATGGAATTGGATGTACTTCATCCCGCTCATCATTATTGGCTCATTCTTTGTCTTGAATCTAGTTTTGGGAGTTCTGTCTGGGTGAGTTTGACTCTTTCTACTTTGTATGTGTGCAAAAAACATTTTCTGTCTTGGTGACCACATTATGGAGCAAGACTATTGTACAGTATTTTTCATGGTCTTCTTTGTAGAGAGTTTGCCAAAGAGAGGGAACGGGTGGAGAACAGGAGAGCCTTCATGAAGTTGCGTCGCCAGCAGCAGGTGGAGAGAGAACTGAACGGGTACAGAGCCTGGATAGACAGGGCAGGTACTGAGCAGCTGAATGACTTTACATGTTTCATTACGGTGGATGAGCTGGACTCACTCTATAATGGATTTATTATGTTGAGTAAATCTGTAATCTAATGTCTGAAGGAAAGAATCAACCCTAATGTCAGCTAATAGTCAGATAATCTGGCTCCGGATGTGAAACAACCATTTGTATGCTATTCCAAGCTTAGATGGCAAGGGAAGTATGGTTAGACTTTTTTTGTGATTTCATTCAGATGTTTTATTATTATTATTTTAATTAGATGTCAATGCTTGCTGATATCCAAACACAGTCACCTGACATCTTCTTGATATTCCAAAACAGACATTCAGAAGAACTCTAGGTGCAAGAAAAATAGATTATTTAATGTTGAACAAGAGTGACATATATATATATATTTTTTTTATATATATATTAATTCATTCATTCACCCTTTATTTAAACACATAAGTCACATTGAGCCTC
>JARVGQ010000390.1:15574654-15585441 GCA_031762355.1 Hypsolebias martinsi | reverse complement strand
GTAGCTGAAATTGAAGAACAAGCCTAAGTTAGCAGAAGAAAGCAGAAAGAACACATATTTGCTAAATTTGATTTAAATAAGCAGAAATGACCACAAAATTAGGAAACCAGCTAAAAAAATCTGAAATAAGATAGGGGGGAGGGGGGGGGGGAAGCTGAAAAGACAGAGAGAAATTTAAAACTACCAGGAGGAAATGGAAGGAGTTGAAATTAGTTTTCAAAAAAGTGGAATTAGTTGAAAAAGCTAAATTTAGCACAAAGCAGCTAAAAAGTATATCTGAAATGGCAAAAAAGCTGAAAATTGCAGAAAAGTGCTAAAATTAGCAGAAAGAAGTTAATTAGGCTGAATGTAGCAGAAACTATTAAAAATAAGTTAAATTTATCTGAAAACAGCTGAAATTAGCTGAAAACGCTACAAAGTAAAACTAAGTACTGATAGCTGAAAACATGGAACAAGCTTAAATTAGCAGAAGATGGAAAGAATATGTTTACCCAGTTAGACAGAAAGAAGCAGAATTGAGCACTAAAAAGTGGATATTAACTGAAAAAGTTTAAATTATCAACAAAACAAACAAAAAAAGTTGAAAAACAGCTAAAATAAATTCTAAAGAAGCTTACATTACCAGAAGGAAGTAGAGAGAGCACATTTTTGTTAAATTAGGCTGAAAAAAGTTGAAATGGGTGAAAAAAAAAAGTGAAATAAGCCAATAAAAGCTAAAATTAGCATTTAAACAGCTAAATAGTAGTTGAAACAGCAGAAAAAGCAGAAACTTGTAGAAATAAACTGAAAGGAGCATAATAAAGTGAAATGAGCAGAACGAAATTAGAAGAAACATAAAATGTTGTAGTTAGCACAAATAATCTAAAAGGAGCGCAAAACAGCTGGAAGAACAGCTGAAAGTGGCTGAAAACTTGTTTAAATTTGCACAAAGAAGTTGAAAGAAGCTGAACCAGAACAAAATGTGAAAGGAGCAGTAAAAAGTTGTAAATGGATCTAAAGATTTGAAGAATGTAAAATGAGTTCAGTTCATTTTCTATTAGGAAAAAGTGGCAGAAAAGGTTAAATATTTCAAAAGGCTAAAGTTGCACCAATACCAAAAGTCACAGATTGTCCTGAAAGAATGTTTTGATATGATTTGTTGAAATAGCACAAAAATTGTGGAAGGAGAACGATGCCGAAAAAATGTACGGAATACAAATGGATCACAATACGTAGTGTGAATGCTTCATGAACATTCACACAATAACTGTTCAGAATGCACCGACTGACTGGAAATCAGCACAAGTAATAGTTTCCAATTATCACAACAACAAGCTGGTTTGTAACTGTCTCACTGGTCATCTTTGTTGACAAGGATTTAATAAAGTCTTAAGGAACAATGTGTTTTTGGTGTTGCCATACCACCTGTGCATTGTTGTTGCTTTACTTGTGCTCACACTGAAGGCTCAGCTCAATCTCCTTTAATCTGCTAATTTCATGTTCAGTCTTTTGTTCAGGCTTTAGGCTTCCTACCTTTTTAGAGTCAGACTTGTTGAAGAGTTGTCATGCATGCTGAGTATTGATTATGCAGCTTGTTTACACTGACACTGAGTGGAGTATACAGTCTAAGAAATTAACTTCAAACGACGTGCATGTTTTAATACTGAGTTGGTGAAAAAGAGTAACAAACCCATTCTGATGTGTATTCTATTACTGACACAGAAATATAGATTTGAACCCTTACTGAAACACGATCAATCATTTTCTGAGTGAAGAATTGGACAATCAGCTGAGTTGAGGCACATTTTATTTGAGCCAGCCTTTCTAGCAATAAACTGTTTATATACTTGACCCTAAAAATGGATTCTGATTTGTTTCTGTTCATCTTTGCACCTTTTTAAATCTTTGTAACTCAGACTTGAACTAACAGAAATGTGTGTGTGTGTGCAGCACCGTTAACTAGGTCAAACAGACACTGAAATTACTGTGTCATAGTCCTGGAAGAAGAAGATGAAGAAGATTTTGTTCTTGTATCTTAGCCTAGCATCTCACATTTTCATTTTCAGTAAAACAATCAGTGAAAGTGACTTCTCTAGCAAAAGGCAAAATTTAAAATGAAAAAGGTTTTAAAACGTGCAAACGTGCACAATGACAGACCTAAATGCATTAAGAAGCTTGAAATAAAACGTGAAAATCAGTGACAAACAAGTAAAATAAAGCAGGAAGTGAGTAGAAACTTAACAAAAAGCAGGTTGCAAACCCACGAGCTAAGACTTTTTTTGGACAGCAAAATTATTAAAAACAGCCAAATATTTCCAGCTTTTTCATTTAACCTTGATTCTTTTGCTCTAAATGTCAACAAACTTAAAAAAAAAATCTGAACTATGTCTTTAAGTATAATTAACCATACAACATGGCTGCAATGTGAAGTGATGCTTTCAGCTTGTAGCTGCTGATGGTCAGTGAATGCACCAGCAGACAGTCCCTGGAGGGTTTGTTGTGGCTGAAAACCAGCAGAGATCATCCTGTTACTCAAAGGTCACCAGTTTAATTCCTGCACAAATAAGCCAACCTCTTTGCATGTGTCAAACAGCACATGAACAACAAATAAATAAATAAATAAATAAATAAATAAATAAATAAATAAATAAGCTTCTTTTAATTTAGAAGAGAAGATGACATCTAAAGGAAGGGCAGGGCTGCATCTGCAGTCGAGAATCCAGCATGACCGGGCAGAGTGTGAAGCTGTCTTGTTAGCTGAGTAGAAAGTAGTTAACATGCAAAGGAGCAACGATTTAAACTGAGACGAGAGAGCAGCTTGTCACTAAACTCTTTCACACACACACACACACACACACACACACACACACACATGCACCAGAGGCAACGTCAACTAATTACCGACTGGAAGACTCTCAAGAGGCGAAGAGAAGAGAGAGGTGTCCCTTCTGCATCCTGGGTTCTGCAGCATTTTTGGACCTGCAGCTCTTTCACTCAGTCGCCGCTGCTGCCGCCATCTGGTCACATGATTAGAAAAGAAGTAGGCCATAACCGAGGAGCAAAGGCAGAGCTGTCAGTGTGTGACGGGGAGTTGCACGATGCAAGTTGAAGAAGTAAGTGGGAGAGAAAAGGGGGACTCTATTAGCATACGCAGGCTTTAAGCACACGCACACAGACCTTTTCCCCACGCATCTCAGCATCGAAGTACGCACACACATACAGAGGGAAGCTGCCAAATTTCAAAAGATAAGAACAACAGCCGGAGGATTTAGTGGGTTGAGCCAAGATACACATGGGCATACACACTCAGTGGTTCTCCCTTCTTTTAGAGGAGATTACAAGATTTATATTCTCTAACTGGTTAATCCAAATTTCACATTTTGTACCTTAAAGCAAGGTCTCACCTAAAATTGTATTTTGTGAACGCTTATGGAGCATTCGCTCTATTGTCATCCATTTTTCTTCCATATATTTTTTGACGTGGTTCCCTTCCCACGTTTTTCAAGTTTTGTTCTCACAGAAAAAAACTGAGCTCATTTTCCATCCTTCAGGTTTTTTAGATCTGTTTACAACCTTTTACTGCTCCTTTCACATTTTGTTCTGGTTCAGCGTCTTTCATCTCCCTTGTGCAATTGAAACATATTTTCATCTACGTACTTTCAGCTAATTTCAGCTGTTTTTTTCAGCAGTTGTGTGCTTGTTTCATGTTCTTTCTGCTAACTACAAGATTTTGTACTTCTTCTAACTTATTTCTGCTAATTTCAACTTGTAATGCTCATTTCACTTTATTTCTGCTCGTTTCTGCTTTTTCTGCTATGTCAGCTAGTATTTAGCTGTTTATGCTAATTTTAGCTCTTTCAGCTAATTCTACTTTTTTCACTCATTTCAACTTTTTTCAGACTACTTCAGCAAAAATGTGCTCTTGCCACTTCTTTCTGCCAACTTCAGCTTCTTTCTGCAATTTGAACTACTTTTTAGCTGTTCTGTGCTAATTTCAGCTATTTTCCAGATCATTTCCACTTTTTATGTTCATTTCTGCTTCTTTCAGCAAATGTGTTCTTGCTACTTTATTCTCATTTAAGTTTGGTCTACTTTTTCAACTACTTTCTTAAGCATTTTTAGCTAATGTCAGCTGTTTTCAGACATATTTATTTTTTCCGTTTTTTTCCTTCTACTTTCTGTCAAATTAAATTATTTCAGCTTATTTCAGCTTGTTATGCTCCTTTCAGCATCTTTCTGCTAGTTTTAGCTGTTTGTCCTATTTCAGCTACTATTTAGCTGTTTTGTGCTAAATTTAGCTTTTTCAGCTAATTCCACATTCTTTTAGCTAATTTCAGCTCCTTAAAGCTGCTTTCTGCATTTTCAGCTTTGGCAATTTTTGATAATTTCATATATTTTTTAGCTAATGTCTTAATTTTGTGCTCATTTCTGCTTATTTAAACCTAATTCAGGAAATATGTGTTCTTTCTGCTTTCTCCTGCTAATTTGGGCATGCTCTTCCAGTTCAGCTACATTTCAGCATGTTTTTAGTTAATTTCAGCAAGTTCTTCTGCAATAAGCATTCACACTGCATTTTCACGGGAAATGCAATTTTTCTAGTTTTCTAGTTTTAATTCTTGGTGCTGTCCCTCAAAGATCTTGATAATGTGGCAGCTGAACATACAAGACGGGGGCAAACACTTTCTTGCCATCAAACATTTAGCTGCAGACACAGATGTCTGTTTGAAGCTAATCTGCCATCTGGATTATTTTGTCTCCATTTCGATTTTGCTTTCATAGGTTCTTTTCTAAAGGTTTTTCACTGGAGATAATTTAAAATGATGCCCTCAAACTCTAACAGCCTCATTGCTCGCAGACGTTTCACAGCTGAGGACTATCACTAAATCCTTCAGACGTATCTGACTTTGATGAGAGCCAAGTCCAGAGCTCTTCTGTGCAACCATCAAACGGTTTAGCTGGCTTGCAGAGGCCATCTCTTTGAATTTGTATTTGTCTGTGCAGTTATCACACTTTAAAGTAAAGGTCTAAGATACTTTTAAGGGTTGCATATTGCTTGCCAACTTTAATGCCAGAATTGTGAACTAAAATCATCTTATGATAAGAAGGAACAGAGTTATAACCATTGTTGGTCAAACCTTATAAATAACTACTGTATGCATGATCTTGTGCAATATTGTGGGATCTAGCAAGATGTTAGCACACACAGTATATGTTTTGGATGACTTTCAGCTATTACATCAAATTTGAGCTCAAAATCTGTCAAATTTGAATAAGTAACCATTTTGTGTTGACTAAAATTGATTAGTTGTGGTGGCCATCTTGAACTGAGCTGCATTCACAAGATATCAATTGTAGATGTTCATCAAATGATTACTTTCGGAGAGTTTCATTAAGGTGTGCTCCGTGGTTTATTAAATATTTTGCTAACAGACACAGTTATTGCTAACAATTATTGTCAAAGATTTACGCCAAGATTTGAGTTTGGGAAGTGTGTCGTAAATTAGTCTAACTACACCAAACTTTAGCCCAATATTCGTAAAACTGACCAATTTATAAACCTGTATTTGTCAAGTTTATTTAGCTTTGGCAGCCATTTTTAGTTATATTGACTTAAAAGGTTATTTAATTGTAAACATACATTCAATGATTAAATTCTTAGAGTTTCACTCAATTTGTCAGGTGGCTCATGAGTTATTTTACTAATCAGACAAAAGAACTGAAGCAAAAACATTATTGCCCTTTTGCCTTTTTGTGGCAGTAAATAATGACTCAGCTTTTTTCAGACTACTTCAGAATATCTCCAAAACTCTTTTTTGGCTGAGTTTTGGAGATATTCTCTTTTTACAAGCACAGCAACAAAAACTTTTCTTTTCTTTTCTTTTCTTTTTTTTTAATAAAAAAAAATAATGATTTATCGTTTCAAATATTTACATCCAGCACACTTAAATCAATTTACATTTCATAGTAACTTTAACGTCATCTGGGAGCCTAACTTCAGTTAGCCTCTTTAATCTGAGTTTTTGAAAATATGTGGCAATTAGGTGAGAAATAAACTTCACATTGACCAGATAACTATTAAATTTGTTGGTCTGTTTGGTCCTAGGCTGATGGAATGCATTGAATATATTTTCTAATTATTTATATATTTTTTTCTGAAAACAGCAGCCTGCAGCAGCTAAGAATAATGCTGAAACAGCACTTGGAACGAGCAAACACATTAAACCTAATTAAGATGGAAAACATATTGCAGAGCTGATGCTTGTGAAGCTTTTATTCTGCACAAATGATTCCTTTCACATCATAAAGCATCATCTAATTCACTTTTGGTTAGACAAAATAAATCTCAAAACAGCTTAATTTACACAACTATATGTTTACTTATCCTATTGTCATGCTTTTGTGGTTAAAGGGAAATAAATTTAGTTTGTAAATGACTATTTATGTCTTTTTATGGCTCCTAAACAGGAATAGTCAATGAGATTTTTAGCTTGTAAAGTTCTGCTTATAAATTATTCCAGAGCTGAGTGTCAGTGTTTCACCTTATGATGTTAATCTGCCTAAATGTTTTATCAGAAAAAACTGTTTTCTTTGCACCACCTTTAGTCAGACAGTAATTTGAGTTCAATTATTTACAATCCTGTTTTTCAAGAGCACACAAAGTGATAGCAGTAGCTAGCTGCAGGAATATCATAATATCTCTGCTGAATCAACCGTAAAAAGCAGTTTATAAAACAGTGTTTGCATGAACCACTTTGAAATTCACGTAAGTGGAGCTGTTTTGAGGTGACAGACTTTTAATTTGATCTTGGTCCTGCTCAAAACAGCAGTTAGCTCATTAGTCGGCTCAACATAGAATCCATTTCTTTAAACTGAGGTTGTTCAAAGTAGAGTTGCATTCACGCCTAAAAAAAATCCGGCCCAACCCAAACCCGTATAATTTGTTCCGAGCGCGATCCAAAACTGACCAATACATGCCCGAACCCAAAAATAACCCAACATTTTTTTAATTAAGCTTTTACTGCTTTTGAAAACAAATCGGTTTGACATGATTTAAAAATATATTTCAAATAAAGAAAGATATAAGATTTCTTGTTTATTAACAAGAGTCAGTGGATTATTCTAATATTATAGTTATTACAGTTATTAACGGTTGGCGGAAGCGTGCGGCTGATGATCCAAATTGAGTTGTCGGCCACACGTATCCGTTGACGCAGTGGCTGAGTCCAGTTAAGCGTCAGGTGTGTTGCTGGCAGTGATCCATCTGAATGTTTTTTACCTCTTTCAACTGGCCGGTTAGCTCACGGTCAACCAGCCAGTTAGCATGCGGTCGACTGGCCGGTTAGCACATGGTCAACCGGCCACGCGCAGCTGGTGATCCAAATTGGATCATCAGCTGTGTGTGTCTGCTGATGCAATCAAAAGTCTGACACTGACCCGAACTGCCCTTACAGCGCATTGTTTTGGTCCAGCACAGCCCGAATTTCAGGTCGGGCTGTGCCCAGGTTAGAAATGACAGCTCAAGTTCAAATTGCTACCTACAACAGGTAGAATGTTAATTGTCAATCTTTCCACAATACCCCACGTCAAATAATCTGGATTAACTGACATTCTTTTTTGGTTTTGCTAAATAAACTTTGGTGTTTTTGTTTAAAATGTTCAGGATGATGCAACAAATACTGTTTTCAGTTGTTCTGGATGCTATCTGAAGGCAACCCTCCAGACTAATACACTTTCATTCTTCCTTATTGTTATTCTGACCATGTTAACCTCCTCCTTTTTATTTTCTTCTTCCAATTAACATTTATCCTTAACCACCAGTATAGCCTTCTAAATTAAACCTTTAAACGTGTGTTAATATATTTTATTCTTACTTGCAGCTTAAACTTAAAAGGGTTTACTTTTACAAAGTAGGTTTTACCACCTGACCGACAGCCTCCCCCTGTATCCACACAGTCGATCTGTGAAACTTGGACACAGATATTAATACCACTGTGTGGTGCACAGAGTGCCAGAAGAGAGGCGATAGATAGAGGTTATTTATTCATTCAGATCACAAAATCCCACTCCACAGGGGTAAAATACATCAAGGCTGAACACTGTTTTACAGAACACGGGTATTTCTCACTTTAATGAAAGAACACTGCAGCATGAAAAGCTCTGCAATGAAGCTGAGTAATCACGTCTGAAGAAAATATTCTGGACCATTCTCCCTCTGAGTTGGGAGAATTTAGTGAAAGTTTAAATGTAAACGTCAGTGGAGTTCAAGTGAAAAGAGGAAAGCTGTAAAGTGTGCACAGAGTTATAACTTTGTGTATGGATGAGCCATAATAACAATTAATTATTTATCACTAATGTCTATTGAATTAAATCCTTGCTGCCGTTCTTGCTAGAAAGTAAAATCATTTAAGGCTGAGAGGAGTTAGAGCCGTTTTGGCCAAAGCTTGAAAACGATAATGCATAATTTCATAAAATATGAGAGCTCAGAGTGTGTGTTGAGGATAACTCTCTGCTACTACCAGTCCAAACTGTAGCTCAATATTTGTAAATTTGACCAAGTTGTAGCCATTTTTGTGTTGTCTACGGTCAATTAGCTTTGTGGCTAGCTTAAATTTGGTTGACAGCAAGTTTTAATGAGTTTTAGATAAGCAGCCACGGCTACAAATAACCACACAGAAACAGACGCGGGCAAAACATTATGGCAGCAAAGTAACTTTTACCATGATCGATTTTAGGTATGCAACCATAAAATCAAAGACGTTGTAGTTTAAATGAGTCTTTGAAGTCTGTTTGGGGTTAATCTCTACGCAGAATGTCAGCTTGTCCATTAAAATAGTATCAGTTTGTCTAATTATTGCATCAATCCGTCTTCAAATCAACAATGTCACCTCCTGTTGGTGATCTGTAACTACAGATTAAACATAGTTTAGCCTTCACATTCAGATTATGTCCACACAGATTAAAATTGATCCACTGATATTGGCTGAATGCTCGACTCGACACAAACACATCAAAGAACGACCCGCAGTTTACAGATCCCACAAAGCGTCTGAGTAAATCAATTACAGGGAGAACAACGAAAAACCACAAGTGCCTGAATATAGGCTACAGGTAAGATCAATATCTAATCTGAAACAGCCGTCACCTTCACAAGATCTGCAGAGCAAAGCAGAACCAGCGTGACCTTCACCTGCAAACACCGAGGCTGCTGTCTGTCCAAGACTCTTAGCCTTTATATTAGTTAGTCAGAAATGTACATTATTTTCATAACTTTAGTTGTGATTTTAAGTGGTTTGTCTGTTTTATGTAGAAAAGTTTAACATTTGCATTGCTTAAAGAAATGCTTGTTGCCCACCACCTCAAAACAAATATCTTACATGACTTGTTAGTGCTAAAAGTGTGTATTAGGAATGACTCTCAGCTACTACCACACCAAACTGCAGATCATTTGGCTGTAAAGCTTAGTGAGATATTGTGGGATTATGTGTTTTTGTCCTGTCTTTTCTGTACAAGTCCCCGCATGATAGGTGAAAAACTGCGAAGTAAGGACGCTATTTAAGGCTTTATAAACCCACACTTGCAATGTTCTAAACTCTTAAACCTACATAATTGTAACAACATACATATACCTGTATGTACTGTACGGTAGCTGCTGCACAAAACATCAGCTCTGCAAAAACTCTGTACCGGTTCGGCTACCCTGCAGCATGACTAAGCCCACCGCCCCCTCCAGGTTGATGTGCACATGGTGCCGCTCCAGGTCCACGTGCAAGGCTGCCCAGGATGTAGTCCACTACCTCGGTCCAGTCCGGACCAACACTGCTCCACCAGATCCAAGCCGAACCCCACCGTGGTCTGTTCACTGCAGCCCCCAGGATCCAAGTCACACTGAGTCCAATCAGCTGCAGTCCAGGTGCTCACCAGTGAAGATACACTACTACTGCTTCATGGTTATTTGTGACTTTCCTGCCAGTTCTGTGAGCTTAATAGAGAGATCATTACTTCTGACTTTTTGTTACAAAACTTACCCTCCATGTCATCAGAAAGCAGAACACTGTTGGCTTCTGGGTAGTGTACTTCTTTTTAACTGGCGTTACAGTGTAGGCTTATTGAAAGAAAACTACAAAATGGTGGCACGTACCAGTCCAAAGTATTTTTTGTTGACTTTTTATCCCATACAATCCCAATCACGTGAGTAAAATTAAAATTGAGAACAGCTGAAAAACTGCAAAAGAGGGAGTCTGCCAAGTAGCGAGGGACTGTCGTAATCCTTATATGTTTCCTGCGCTTCTCCGTGTTTTTCCTCCTCCTCGTCAGCTCCTGTCTCAATGTACAATCACCCCAGGTGTTTGTCGTCATGTCTCGTTAGCATCTCTATTTATTCAGCGTCTGTGGAGAAAGATTCAGGAAAGGTAGTAGTCCCTCGATACTTTGCGACTTGTTTATCACATACTCGTTCTATTGCGGTTTTTCAAAAATACAATTGGACATGACACACAATTGGCTGATTGATGGACGAGTCTCACGATCGGCATGGAACTTTTACATTTGCATTTAAAATGAATTATTTTAAATTATTTATCACCTGCTGCACCTTTGTGCAGACCACACTGCAGGATAAACTTCCTGCTGCAGCTGATCAGCAGAGTGGGAAAGTGGGCGTGGCCAAGAACGCTTGCAGGTGGCAAAGTGCAGAAGAGGCAGAGAGCTGAAATCATGACACGCTGTGCTCTTTTAGTGAATTTAGAAACATTGTTTAGAATATTGCAAGAGTGTGGAAGGGTTTAAAACACCTTTATATATCCTACACA
>JARVGQ010000390.1:15548977-15559589 GCA_031762355.1 Hypsolebias martinsi | reverse complement strand
GTTTATCCTGAAGCGTGGGCTGCACAAAGGTGCATGAGGGGCTAAATAATTTTAAATAATTAGTTTTAAATAAAAATGTCATGCCGATTGTGCGGCTCATCCATCAATCAGCCAATTGTGCGTAATGTCCAATCTTATTTTGAACAATCACGATAGAGCGAGTCTGTGATAAATGAACTGCAAAGTAGTGAGGGAATACTGTATATACCGGTATATTTTTGAGTCAAGGGGGAATTTCTGTTCAGTTATCTTGAAGACGCCTCAAAAGATTTTGGCTTTGTAAACCGTTTTTAGTATCTAACCTGCTGCAGAGAGCAGCCAGAACAACACCAGTTTAAAGAATCAGAGAGAAAGTCTCAAAAAACAACAACTGCTTCAAAGCAGGCCCATCTAGGAACTAAAGCAGCTCAAGAACACCACAGTGGTTCAAGTTTGTATCTTTTTAGTTTCACGCTGTGTCACTTTTGTATCAGATGATTCTCTACATGGTTGGCTACGATTACTGAAGGCGGTTTGTGTTGAAACATAACCTGAAGTCGTTCGCCACGTGTTAACTGTTCAGTCACAGCATTTTTCAGGGTCTGAGTTTCTTTAAATGGCAGAAATGTCTTTTTAAACAAACCCATTTCTGGGCAGCTATTAGCTTAGCTTCTCCATGAGGATTTCATGATGATTCTCTAAACTCTGCTGTTGCTTCTGCATGTGAGATATTTGGTGTATAAATATCAGCCACAAAAAAACACCCTGTGTTACGTTATATGAGTATGCATTGCACTGTCTTTCAGTTTTGATAGTAAAGAACTTCATCAGTCTCATCACTGCGAAGGTACTGGCATGTCTGTTTTTAATCTTTTTAGGTCTAAAGCATAAAAATGTGACACTGTGTAAAATCCTGTTTATTGCTGGAAACGAACGTGCTCTGGGAGAAGACGGGTGTCTGCTCTGTTGTCGGGGGATTAAAAAGTTGTGATCGCAGTCACGATCAGTCTGATACGATGTGTGCAGAAGCATCTGCTCACAGAGCTGATGATTACTGACAGTAAACAAGGATTTCACATCTGGATATTCACCTTTTAATGCAGTGTTCGTCATTGCTGGGCCATCTACACAAACACTTTTGTAGGTGACTTTTGTACGCAATCTTCCTCGTTACAAATAAATTATTCTAGTCCTGCACAGCTTTCTGAGGCTGCAGTGTAACCACTACATAATACATTTTATTAAATTCTGGTTGAAGAGGAAACAAGTGGAACAGAATGATGTTAAAACAGGAAACCCATTTAATCATACTGGTTTAAAAAAGGCATTGATGTGTTTAGCATTTGGACAGATCCTCAATGACTAATTATTTTAGCGATGATAATGAAAAGAATACGCACGTTGCTGTGAGGTAAGTAGACAGGCTGTTCTTGGACGTATCCCCTGGCCTCACCGTGGAGGCCGTACAAGCTGGCCTGCTGCTGCTGCTCCTCCAGTTTCAGGGACTCGATCTCCGACTTCAGCTCCTTCAGCTGATCCTGCAGGTGTTTGCTCTTCTCCATATACTCCAGCCTGGGTTAACGCACGACAACATCGGACACAAGCCATGTCTAAAACGATCCGGCTGGGGTTTAATCACCAGCTCACCTCTCTCTCTCGATCTCTATCGACAGCCTCTTCATGTCCGAGTCCTTGAAGTCGAGGCGCGAAGAGGCTGACTCATAGCTCAAGTCGGCCGGTTCAGGAGGAGCAGGGGGGGTAGAGTAGGCTGCAATGAGCTGGAGGACAGGTAAACACATCGTAATGCTTACATCATTTTTTATTTTGTCACTCGTATATGAAAGTCTAATGTAACTTAAACTAAAACTTCTCTCTCAAATTTTACCCTAAAACAAGTTTAGTGGCATCAACATTCATTTTCTTTCATTTTTAAGAGACCAGTTTGCACCAGAGATGATTCGTTTTTGTGCACGCTCCAACAAAGTCAGGTCCTCCGCATGGTTTCTATGTGTTGAAACGTTTGGTCTTTCATCCAAAAGACTTCATCAGTCGGAGGAGCCACAACGGTCTCAGCCTAACAAACGCACGGGGGAGAGGGCGGACTCCAGAAACCATCTAAGCACCTGATGCATGCTCAATAATCCAGGTAGAAAAATCTAAAAAAAATTAAGTCTGGTCCTCTGGACATTCAAAAAACAAAACAAAACAAACCAAATTGTAGAAACGTTTAGTCTTTCATCCGAAAAACTTCTTCAGTCATCAAACTAGCCATCAAACTGGTCGACCTACTATGAGAAGGTTCTATTTATAAGCCAAGTTTGTTGCAGCTCCTGATGAAGTCCTTTGGATGAAAGACAAAACGTTTCAACAAAAAGAAACCTTCCAGAAGACATGACTGAACTTGTTGGATTTTTCTACCTGGATTATTGAGCATGAATCTGGATATTTTGTGCTCACTGTTACTAAAACATTTCCGCTTTACTCAAAAAACATTATCTATCGCTTTCCAAAAAATAATATCTGATAGAGATACTACTTGACTATTAATAAGTATGAATGTTTTCTCCTGGGTCTCATAAAAGGAGAGATAATCTTCATGAGAAACATCTGAATTTAGTAACAAAATGAGTCAACTCGGATGATTCAGACCGTCTTCAGTTTCTCAGCTCATAAATAATCTTTAAAGCATCACCACTACCCTCAGTTCTTTAAAAAGTGCAATCTGAGAGTATTTATACCTTAAAGAAACAAATAACTTTTAAACAAACAACTGCATTTGTCCAAATAAACAAAAAGCGTCATAAACAGAACAAAGCAGCCCTATAATGATCACATACAGGGTATGTTGTCTTGGTGATCTCCAGCAGCTTCTGTTTAGCTCTTCGTTCAGCGTCTTTAGCTTCGGTCAGGTCCTGCTTCAGGTGATCGGCTTCCTTCAGCCTGGAAAAACACAAGGTCTGATCAGCTTTCTTGTATAAGTAAATTTAGGGCTAATCTAATTTTTTTTTATGTTAAATGGCCGAAATATTACCACTGACAAAAATACTTGCAGTGTTTTGATTAACAGCTTGATGCACGTCGTGTAAAAATACAAAAACATAAACGCTGAGACAGCTAGTATTATAAGGACTGAAGAGAAAAATGAATCTTTATCGTTACTAGTTCATATAAAAACCACCAATTTAATATCAAACGTTTGGGCATTCTGAATCATCAGGTTCTAAAAAGGACAAATGTTTCCAAAATGGTTTATGGTTAAATAAGAGATGGTTCCAAAGAGTTAATAAATGAATAACATACATATCAGTGCACATTTTATTTACTATACAATCAATTCAGTTTGCTGCCGCTAAACCCACTGAATCCACTTTTAGACAAGTCCAGGATAACTGAAGTAGAAGAGCCACAATCTAAAACCTAAATACTTTGAAACGTTTTTGATTTGAAGTCTCAACTGGCAAAAATACTTAAAAGATTTTTTAAAAATCAGTATTATTTTTAATAGATTGTAGCACTACAATGTGTGCCTATTTTTATCAGTCCACGTTACATCTAGACAGCAGTCAGTACTTTACGAATACACAACATTTAGGCAGACATGGATTTACGGTAAGCAAAACTCTTCACTTTAAATCCAATTTAAATTCAGAAACAAGTACACATTAACCTGGTTTACACTAGATGACTTCCTTCCATTTAAATTCTAGTTTATGAAACACAGCAGCAGGTTTGAGCACTAAGTGGTAGGCGTGAATACATTTAGACCAGGGTTATTCAACAGGTGGCCCAGGGGACAAATCAGGCCCATGAGTGAGCTCCGTTCAGCCCACCAATGGGTTCATTAAAACAACAACAACAACAACAACAACAACAACAACTAGGTTTTAAACCATAAAACAAACTTAATTAATGACAATAACTGCTGGATGTCTGGCCCCTGAGCTCTTAGCTTTCAGTAACTGTGGCCCCCTGAGCAATTTAGTTGAATATTCCTGGTCTAGACCACAATGCATTACAAAATACTGACTTTAAGCAAATGCATTAAGTAACTATAAAAAATACAGGTTAGTTCCCATTGAGCCTCAAAGACTCATTTACAAGAGGGACTGGTCATATACATACAACATACAGACAGATGAGGAAAAGAGAACACGAGGATGGAGGAAATCATGTCTCACACCATGTCCTAGCCAGGAAACAGTGTAAAAGATGAAAAACATTAAAGACCTTGCAACATAAAGCTGCAGCATACAATGACATCATAATACATTTATGCATAGAGGTCGACAAAGCCAGTGAGTTGTCCATAAACACTCCAGAAAGTTCCAAAGTTCTGATAAGATGGTACAGTGTCTAGCAGCATCATGGTTCTGATAAGGCCACAGATGTCCTCGAGAGTGGGGTGGGGTGGGGGGGGGGCAAGTAGAACTTCTAGTTTACGTTAGTGATGTGTCCTTCTGTGTCGAGGCTTTGAGTCGTGTGTCGAGTAATCCAGGAGGAGTTACGTAGAGCGTGTATCGAGGTGTGTATTGATGACACATGTAGTGCCGTTCGAGGCCTCGCTAGCAGGCCGTACCAAGTGACCGATTCAGGAACTGGCTCGTTTGCATGTGCGAGATTTGAAATATAAGGGGCAGACAGAAAAATCCATCATCACCATCATCATAAATACAGATTAAGATCATTTGCAGATCAAATTTGGACTTTATTTGAGATCCTCATAAACATGATTCCTTTTTTCTTTTAGTCAACTTAAAGCTTCGCAAAGCAGTTATTATAATCCATCTCCTTGTTTTACATTTATAGTCCACTTGGTGGTGTGGTAGAGCAAATGAAGCACTATGGCGCATTGAATCATGAGTCGAGCTATTTGATGGAAAGCCTCAGTGCTTCATGAAGCTTCATCTCGCCATCACTAGTTTACGTATCCTCCAGAAGCAATTTGAGAGAAGTTGACCTGTCTAAGGCCAGCGGGGAGGCCAAATTCAGACTGTTTGCTGTCTGCCTTCAGTTCTGCTGGTACACTCAATAGTGAATCCAAAAAGCCAGATAAGTGGACACTCCGCCTGGTCCGTGCTCCATTTAGAATTCTCCAAGATTGAATCCTTCAAGTTGTTGAGTTCCAGGAGCCACAAGGGGCCTACGATTTTCAGAAATCGCGTCCAGCTTGTGGTTGAGCTTGGTAAGCATATGAGTTTGAGAGCTCAAGGCACGGATTAGTCTGGCAGCTTTACCATGGCCGAAACTGCTGCTGACGTCTTCCTAATTTGTCGATATCCAAAGTATCCACTGATTCCAAAAAGCATCGTTATCATAAATCCAACAATGTACACATCTTCTACATCCTCCACGGACAGCACAGATAGGCACACCATCTTCCACTCACTCCAGGGATCAATGACATACCCAACTACGTGGGTCCGTTCAGGGCATGAGGGCTCTCCAGCACCCTGTTGTCTGGTGGAAAAAGTTTTATCAATTGCGTTGAGGGACCAGCTGACCAAATCCATAATCATTTTTGATTCAGAAGATGTGTAAAGAGAGCCTCTGAGGTTGACAGGACTAGAGAGCAAAACAAGTAGGAGGGAGGGACGGTAAGGGCAACTGTCTTCATCGAAGCCGAAAGAGAGAATATACCTTAGATCTATCCAAAACATTAAACTGTAACTGATTTAATTAAATAATAACCACTATAATTTATCAGACTACTCTACAGGCTTCAAATCTCAACATGAGCTGTCTCATAAACTAAATATGAAAAGAGGGGAAGAGACAGAAGAAAGTGAGGTTATTACATTAGTGATGCCCATTTAACACATCAGAATCGGGAGCTGCTGTCTGTTACTGTCAGTACAGCCTGAAGAAGAATCCATATTTCAAAAGATTGTTCTGCTACACTGGTTTTAATGCTCGGAGCGTTTCGGTTCATTGTGAGACTATAAACGCAGGAAGTGACACATGTTTCACTGAATTTTGCCATTTAACCTTGACATTTTTTAGGGAAAATATCACCACAGTACTATGAATAACAGCCTTTCATTCATTATTTTGAAGCCAAATAATGCTGAAGCTTAATCACTTGTGCATAAATCAATGAAAACACAAAATAAATAGGACATAATGAAAAGCTGTGAAGGCGGCAGTAATTATTTTTAGTGAACGCTGGAGTAAAGCAGTGACTGTTAGGATCATTTCATACCTCCTCTCTGACTGCTCCACCAGTTTTACTGCCAGCTGCTCCGCCTCCCTCATCTTCTGCTCCATCAGCCGTTTCTCCTCCTTGGTCTTCATGGCTGTGACCTCTAACCTCTGTCTTTCCTGCTCAGCTTCTGCAGCCTTGTGAGCCAAAAGCTTGGCTTCCTCTTCAGCTATCTGTGCCTTCTCTGCCAGCAGGTCTGCCGTCTCCTCAGATCGAAGCTGCATTAACACATTTAATCATTAAAAACGATAGAACAAACTGTGAATAAAGAGCGACTTGTATTTTTTTGTCCTTAGAGAAGTTTGCTCGCCATTCCAGTCATTAAAGCTCCAACATCACCTAACCTTCTTAGAAATCCAACATTAAAGTTTGATGAGTAATGAAGAGCTCACCAGCGCCTCGTTGGCAAGCCGAGCCTCGTCCTGCAGCTGGAAAAGTCTTCGCTCCATCTCTTCTTTTGCTCGTTCTGCTTCCTCCCTCATCTGCTTCTCCCGGGCCAGGATCTGACGTTCCATCTAGAAGAAATCCAAGAACAAAAAAAAGTACAATTTGTACAATCCAACAAGATCAAAACAACTTTGGTTGCATGTTGTGTACATATAATTTTAGACTAAATATCCTCATTATAGTTTACCTTCTTGCGGGCCTTCTCCTCTTTAGCCTGAGCCTTCATCTGCTGCACTTCAATCGAGTCCACCTTTCTCCTCCTCATGAACAGATCATGGTTCCCGATGCACAGCTGCAAAATCTGACACACAGGAAGTTACATCATTTACTTCTAACATGTTTTAAATAACTTATTTTATAATAATGTGACTTTCAAAGAGGCAAACCAACCAGCTTGTTGACGCGCAGCTGAGACGAGTAAAACTTAAAAACATCTTTCTTCTTGTCCAGAGGTTTGATTGTAAACTGTAAGGAAATGAAAACAAACGTTTAGTTGGATCTTTCACAACCCCGTTAAATTTTACCCGTTGCGACAAAATGATGAATGTTTTATCCATAAAATACTTCAGAGTAAATTGAGTTTGTTCTTTAACTATGTAAACTATGATCCCTGCACTGAGAAACAGATGTTTGAACATAATAAAAAATATATATAATTGTTATGTCTATCAATTTATTTGCTAAACAAAACAACTGCAGACCACAGCTGGATGCCACACAAATCCCAGTCCAAATTTCAAAACAAGTGCAGAAATAAAAGATTTAGTTTTTACCGCCTTTTCTAACGTTTTGCTCTGGAGCACTAGAAAAATATATTTCTAAACATTTCCAATATTTTGGTGGGGTGGCAAGCCTGTGATCAGGAGGTTGCACGTTCGAATCCCCATACCAGAACAAAACAAATGTGGGTGGGGAAGGTAAAGCACCTACATCTTCTGACCATCATTTGCCCCAATGTGGGGTCCTTGAGCAAGGCCCTTAACCCCCAGCTGCACCCCGAGCACCTTAGATGGCAGCCCTCTGCTCATGTGTTACAGGAAAAATGCAGATAATTTAATTCTTCATTGGAGATTAATAATATTCATAATAATTTTTTTAATATTTCCTTCCGGACTTATTGCTGCTACAGTAACATTAGGTTTTCTATAGGTGTGAGATGAGCTTAGCGTTAATGCTTGACCAAATTTTAAACTACCGTAAGAAACTTGAAAAAGTTTAAATAACAAGAGATGTTTTTCATAAGCAATGGCTTAAAAACGGCTCAACCGCACCCTCCCCCAATCAGAAAACTTTAAAAAGTTTCTGGAAATCCTGATTAAAAATGTTCCAAGTCTTTGTGCCTGATTTAGAATTTTAAAGCTCATAATTTACAGCATTTTAGAAGAGTTTTATAAATGCTACATTTTCTTTACTCAATAATTTTAGTGGGCATTAAACTTTTTTTTTCTATCAGTAAGAAATGTCAGATCCGTTTCAGGAATTAATCCATAATCAATTCTGTATTTCTAACAACGGCTGGTCTGAGCTAAAGGAAGCCTTACATAAAGCCGACTTTACCTCCTTCTCACTGTAGGAGATGTTACGGATCCCGCTCCAGGGGAAAGACTTGTTGGGGTTGAGTTTATTGTTGGGGCTGTAGATATGAAGACCCTGAGCATCAACGCCAAGCAACAGCTCTGTGTCCCTTTTATTTTGCTGTTGACGTAAACGAAACAACAGCAAAGTTAAACGTTGCGTTTTCAATGTCAACATGCAAATTTGAACTTAATGTCAGCGACTGACACTCACAGTAATGGCAAAGTAGCTGACGCCGTACATTTCAAGGTCCTGAGCAATCTTTAAGTATTCCATCTCAGCTTCGTCCCTGGATGGATGACATAAGAACAAACAAGAGGGACGTAACATTTTACTATAAACTCACACCTTGAGTTAAAAGGTCAAGTTCTGGTGGTGATCCTACCTGGCGATGCCTCTGTGTTCAGCATACCAAGCTGTGATCTTCTCCTCCCACATGTCAGCTGTCATTTGGTACTGCATCAGAACCTGGAACGACCACAGGGAGGATGTTATACACCAAGCCCACAGACACAAGCAGGAAAATACTGACTCATGGGGCAGAGAATCAATAAATGAATTGGTTTCTGTAGAAATCTGGATACAGATCATATATTTACCCTTTTTGGCAACAGCTCATCTTGTGCAAGGAAGCCCGGCTTATGAAAGTTTGGGTCATAGTCCCCATACTGGGATAGAAATGGAGCAGGTTAGTTGATTGATAAAAGGAGAACAAATTGCTTATCGAGAAAAAAAGATACACTCGACTGACATATAAAATTTTGTAGTGGACTGCAATAAACATATTTTAACACACAGAAATTCAAATCTCGATACAGACGCAACAAGAATCTGATCCTGGATGAGCTTCTCACCTTTGCCTGGACGGCATACGACGCTAAGAGAACTGAGGCTTCAGGAGAGCAGAAGATCTCTTCATCTAAAATTTGCTTTTTCACCTAAAAAAGGTTTGATAACACCTTGAGCTATTCTCCTCAAACACTTTTGAGGTATTAGCTTAAAGAAACGTGTTCATTGTCATTTTAAAAGAGATGCTACCTGTAAGAAAAAGAGGTGTTGAGTAATTTCTTGCACCAGTTCCTCTTCTACTTTTTCAGGGAAGAACTTAGCAAGGAAATGAAATGTTATGGGCGAGTCCTTGGGTACCTCCTGGTCCAGTACCTTGTTGAACACATAAACAAGGGAAGAAGAAGAACACAGGTTTTTTTTTATTTTTTTATCTTGACTCTCAACAATTATGATGCATCACACTCAGTGCAGCTGGCAACAAGAAACAACCTGATATTTTACCAACTTAAGTTTAAAAATGTTTAAAATTGCTTCACTCCAGCATTCAGATTTCCCTCTTGCTGGATTTGTGCACATTTAAATGCTTTGATCTCACATTCAGCTCCTCGCTCACCCGCTTCTCTAGCTTCAGCCAGGCGTAAGTGTCCTTCACTGTGTACCTGAGTCCAAAAAACCAGGTCTCCCTCAGACCAACAGTCCGACACACCAGGTCAAACAGGTCTTTACCTTTCCATTTAACCTGGAGGATGTATAAAAAGAAATGAGACAAAACAATTAAAAATTAAAAATCCTGCAGCCACTAAAGGTAGACTGTTTTCTGTCTGTGCCATTGCTGCTCTCTGCTGGCCATTTTTTTGTTTCATCACATCAAAAATATGTTCGTTGTTTCGGAGACTTTAGAAATATATTTTTAAATGACAAAAACAGAAAAGTGTTAGCTGACATTTAATACTAAGCTATTTTCTAAAACAAAATTCACAACGATAAATTGTGGTTTGAAAAAATACTAAAGACATCAATCATTAACCTTTTCTCTCTGAATACATTTCCATAAGTTAGTCAATTTATTTTAAAAGCAATTACAACTAAGTGATCAAACAAACAAACAAAATCATACATGTCAGTACAAGCCAAATAAAGTTTGCTTGGCTGAACATCCATCACTTCTTATTTTACCCTCATGTCTAACTACAGGTAGTACGAAATGTAGCATTTTAGTGATTTATTTTAACAACTGAGTACAGTACTTACTTTAGAAAATGGCAGTTCTTTTTTCAATGTGTTGTAATGTAATATTATTTCAGATTTGCTTTTGTGAATAACTTTGTCTATTTCTACTTATGAAATGCTTCTGCCATCATCTGTCCCTGTTGATATTAAGCTTTTTTTTTGTCGTTTTAAACTTGCTGCACGTTTAAAGTATCTGATCAGTTTGCATGCTTGTTTTCCCTAAACACAACGTGTCATACAACATGCACAGCCGTTCTCCTTTACATTATCGCAGACGTATAAACATTCATGTCAGTTAAACGTTCGTTTCCCTCCCAACATGAATCAGTGTTTGCAGTTCTGGTTTGAGTTTAAACCAACACCCCACAACAGAACAAAACACAGTTTGATGAG
>JARVGQ010000390.1:15438856-15455597 GCA_031762355.1 Hypsolebias martinsi | reverse complement strand
CCGCCCAGTGGTGGTGCTCCTTTCAGCTTTATTCTGCTAACTACAACATTTTTATGCTTCTTCCAGCTTCTTTCTGTTAATTTCAGCTTGTTATGCGCCTTTCAGATTATTTTTCCTAGTTTCAGCTTTTTCTGTGTTTTCAGCTACTATTTAGCTCTTTCTGTGCTTATTTGAGCATTTTCAGCATATTCCACATTTTTTGTACTCATTTATCCTTTTTCAGCATAAATCATCAAAAAATTTCTCTCCACTTCCTTTTGATAATTTAAGCTTCTTTTTGCCTTTTTAGCTATCTTTCAGCTGTCCAGTTTTTTTAAAACTAATTTCAGTTGATTTTTTTCATATAATTTCCAATTTTTTGTGCTTATTTCTACTTCATTCTGCCTAATTTGGCAAACATGTTTTTGTTCTACTTTCTTCTGCTAATTTAAGCTTGTTCTACATGGCCAGCTACCTTTTTTAGCATTTTCTAGATAATTTTGGCTGTTTTCAGATAAATTCAAGTTTTTCATGGTAATTTCGGCTACTTTCAGCCTAATTAACATCTTTATGCTAATTTCAGCTTGTTGTGCTACTTTCAGCCTAATTATGATAGATTCAGCTTTTTCTGCTATTTCAGCTATTTAGCTGTTTTGTGCTAATTTGAGCTTTTTCAGCTAATTCCACATTATTTAGTTCATTTCAGCTCTTTCCACCTCCTTCTGGTAGTTTAAGCTCCTTTCTGCCTTTCAGCAGCTTTTCAGTCATTATTTTGCTAATTTCAGCCTTTTTTTTTAAGCTACCGGTAATTTCAGCTGTTTCTCGGCAAAGTTCTTCTGCAGTAAGCATTCACACTGCATTTTTGCAGGAAATGCAATTTCTCTAGTTAAGATTTAAACCTTTAAGTTAACCTGTAGAATTCTATAGTCTGATATAAATACCTGCAGTGTAAATACTCAGTAAAGTACTCATATTAGTAAACCTGCTCCCTTTTTTGCGAAGTGTTAAGATAAAGGTTTACCTGCTTGAGCATGGCTACATTTCAGATTTAGGCGATTTTGCTTTACCTGTTTTTATTCTCATACCTCTGTTTGTTTGTGTCTGCACTCCTGTTTCAGCTCTGACGATTACCCAGAAATCCAGAGGCTGTTCCCCAATGCCGACATCCAGTACATCCCTGACGCCAGCCACTGGATCCATGCAGACAAACCCTTAGATTTCATCAGCTCCATCATCTCCTTCCTTCAGTCTTAGCTGCCTCCAGCCTTCACCCCAAGACTTTTTAACTCTCTTTGTCCCCTCGCTGAAAACCGAAGGTGAGAATTCAGCAGCTTCAGCACAACAAGGGGAGAGCTAGGTTATCATCGAAGCTAATATTTTCCAACACTGGACCAAACTCACCTCCACCTTTTAACGTCAACATTTAGTATAGACATTATCAGCTTTTAATTAACGTCTCTCTTTGACCTAGTAGTATTAGATTACATGTAGTCAAGTTTCTAAATGTTTGTTTTTTTCACATAGACAGTAGCAAATGAAATATTTACAGTTTAACAAATTGGGGCTGTTTTTGGAGGTGAGGTACTAATCCAAAGAAACTGTCATTTGCACTGTCCTGTCTTTATGGTCAGTTTAAAGGAAAAACAGCTCCAAGTCAGTCTGGTGTTGGTAAAGTTGTGACAGCACTGCAGTGAAATCAATACTGTATCTAAGAAGCTTTTATTGTGGAAAAATTAAAGAGTAGACCGTGAAAGTTGAGTGTGAAGGTCTGTGCAGAGAATGTGTTCCAGCGCTGTAGGTTTGATGTAGAAAAAAACATTTGAGATGATGATAGTAGTTTGTTCAGTATTATTTTTTTATTTCCCTGTGTGTCAGGCATGAGGTTTTACTGGTTTTATTTTTATGCCAACCAAGCTGAAACTCTCCAATGCAGTATTAACATGAACTGTATCGTGAATACCCCGGGTTACATTTGATAAATAATATCTTCTCCCAATATTAATTTGTGTGTGGCAACAAGCCGTGATGATGATAATGTTGTGTCTTTGTACTTAGTCCTTCCAGTGTTTGTTAAAATGTTCTCTCAATTTAACCTCTGTATCTCACAAATCTTTACAAATAAGGCACAAGGCTGTAAGCTGAATCACACATATATGCTGCCACTATGTAAGAACGTATCTAAATGTAATTGTGTTATCATTTCAGTCGCCATGATGGTTGAAAGTTTGGTCCAATAGTGAAACTGCCAATTGTATAAAAAAACAAGCAGGGTGTCGTTCATTTGTATGTGCCTCTTTTATCGAGAGCTCTTCCATTTCTAACTTTACGAAACGGCTTTTATTCGACAATATTGCTCAGTAACTTTAGATTGGCAGCTGGGTTGCCAGGTCTGCGTGAGGCGCTAAATGTTTACTACAGTCATTGTTTTATGTTTGATGTGACTAGAGGTTTAAGAATCAGTTGAGTGATGCTTTATTTTCACTGAGGCTCCAGTTAGTGGTGAGCCAGCCCTCCACCCTCCTCGAAGGGCTCGCCTGTTTGTACATTACTGTATGTATAGTGGCGGTTATTGGTGACACTTGAACGCAAGTCTTCAGCTCCTGAAGAGTTGCAGCTAAACTCTTGACCAACAAAGAGTTGTTTTTCTGACTGTACGCATCTGATCAGGATTGTATCCTCTCACATGATGAGCATGCCTTTCTCTATCAGCTGTGATGTGTTCGTCCACCATGCGGCCACAGTGATGGCTCTTATTCTACAAACTGAATATATATGAATTGTAAATGTTCGCAATATGCATAAAGAAGTGGATTATATATTGTTGGAAATATACAATAAAATGGTTAAAATATGTGAAAACGCTGAATGTATTTTCTGGCAACATGTTTAGAAATGCTCAGTAAATGCTCTGAAGCGATTCATTTAAAGTGTTTTGACAGAATTTACATTTATTTACATTTTACAGCGTGTAAGGCATTTCAATGTTACACAACTTAATATTTACATGGCTCATTCATCCTAAATTATGTTTTCTTTCATAAAGGCCTTCACATCCTAGACTTAAAGCATGTTACTTGACAACATCTTCATAATGTTATGTGAATGTATTAAATACTGTTAATTTACTGACGTTCAGTTACTTCATTCAAATTGCTTAAAGTAGCAGTGGTGCGTCCAAACCCCAAAACATTTTTTGTTTATTGAAGTGTGTTACAGTAGACCACAAGTCCCCTGAATAAATATGTGAATTCTGTTTGTGGTCTGGATCTTGTCCATTCATGACTATCAACCCAAGAGTCCTCATACAATAAGCAGGAGTGGCATTTTGGGAGACGTGCATCAGGATGTCTCCTCGGTGTAAAGGGAACACGGCTTCAATCGAGAGACACGACCTGGAAGCCGTCGTTGCCGTACTCCGACTCCTGCTCGGCTCCGTCCTGGTCCAGGATGCGACTGCTCTTGGCCTTCTTAAGTTTTAGCTTCCAGGTGCCTTTGCTGCTGGTAGGAGAAGCGGCGCTCAGCTGTGAAGGAGACGGCAACGTTCCGCATCCCGTCACGTAGATCTGGTTGGAGTTGGTTACAGGAGGGGTGGATAAAGGCAGAGGGAAGTTGGCTGGTCGTTGGATGGGCGGTTTGTTGTTTCTCCTCAAGAAGCCCACGCGAGAAGGCTTCTTCTGGGCCTGCTCGGCCTGCTGCTGAATCTGCAGCTGCTGCTGCAGGAGCTGCTGGAAGTCTTCCTAAAAATGTACAAATAAAAATTAAAGGCTTAGCGTGGTTTGAATGAATATATCCCCTGATGCCTTACACACCATAGTTTGTGTTGGAGATGACCCTCAGCTACTACCACCCTGAGTGATAGCTTGGTGTTTATAAAACTGACAAAGTTGTAGTCGTTTTAAAGTTCGATAAGGTTTATTAGCTGGGTTGTCCTCGTGAATCAGGTAGATTCAAAAAGTCGTATTCAATAAATGCTTTTGGGGAGTTTCATCAGAGTTCATCCAGTGGTTTATGAGACATTTAGCTAACAAACAAACAAGGACAATTAAGATGAGTGATAATTCTGTTTCATCAGACAGACAGTAATAAACAGAAAATATGAGTAGATTAGATGAAACGAGTGTGACGTTAGCCAGATTTAAGATCGACGAGTTTATTTTCTTCTTTTAAAACCTTTTTCTTTTTCTACTAGTAAGTTTTTTAGTTGACAAAAGTTATCTTTTATGATGCATAAAGTTTGACATTACAGTCAATTTACTAACAGTCTGATATTTATGGATCATAATTCAGTTTTTTTTTTTTAAACACCTCTTTTCACTGACGTTTAACACAATGTGATCTGATTTATTATCCCATTGTTCCTCACTGTGTTTGTGTTTTTATGTTTTCATTTTTACATCTTACTATTATTTACTTGATGCTGTGATCTTATTGTTAAAGCACTTTGGTAACAGCTGCTGTTTTATATGTGCTTTATAAGTAAATTTGACTTAGTGAATCATCAAGTCTGTATCATGATTCACTGCTGGTTTAGCAGTGAGTCTAAATTTTAATGTCCACACACAAGCGTGCAAAAAGGTTAATGTTATTATAAAATTATTTCTAAAAAAAACATTAAAAATATCAATTTATTCATCTTCTGCACCCGCTTCCTCCTACTCAGGGAGGAGGTGGTGTTATGCTCGGAGACGGCCACCATCTGTCATGTCAGAGTTTGACACTAAAGTCATCGTATGTTGTTGTGATGGTGTTGTATCTGTTTTAGTCACAGCTTAAAATGACGATCTGTGCATCATACAACACTGTCAGTTCCAAACAAAGGTTAAAAAGCTGAAGACGTTTTGTTTTCTGTCCGGGAGGCTTGATCAATTCATTGTCTGGAGTGTGTGGACTTCCAAGCTTTTCTAGAATGAAGAAATCCTCCAGGATGGGAGGCGACACGTCTTCAGAACAAAAGTCCAGTTGCTTTTGTTTTCAGCCTTTTTTTTTTTATTGATCGTGACCTGGATGACTGACAGTCTTCCCTACAATACTGTAAGTTGTCACACTCATAATGTATAAATTGCAGCTACTACCACATCTTGCCTCTATATTTGTAAATGCGACTGAGGTAGAGCTGGTTTTGAGTAGACCAGTCGATTAGCTTAGGCAGACATTTGATTTGGACTGACTCCAAAACTAAACCAGCTGAGAGCTTCATCTGTCCAGTGGGTCGTGGGAAATTTTAGTCATGGAGACACGTAAACAAAAACGGTTGTCTGCCTTCTCCTTCGGGTGATGAGCAACTAAAAATGTGTCAACTTTACTCCGTGTGTTTTCTCTGCCATGGTGCTCGAAGCCGAATGTAAAACGAACGAAAAACATTTATACCCAGAGGCAGGACACAAACGCCTGAATTCACTGCATGTCATTAAAGTAACGTCGGCTCATTTTCAAGGTGTGTCTTTGATGTTTGAACACATTCTATGTCACAGCTTGTTTTTTAAAATAACTCTTCAGACTCTTCTGGCTGAGTTCCACATGATTCACTGAGAAAGACACCCTGGTTTAAAATCAGCGTTGGGTGTGTGTATTTGTTTGGAGAGCACACCCTCGGTCTCTGTTAAACATTAAACTTGACTTCAGCTTACCTTCCAGGACTCGAGCTCCAGCGAAAGCTCCAGACGTTTCTGTGCTGCTTCCAGCAGCTGGTTGTTCAGCATCATCATCTCGGTCTTGCTGCGCAGAACCTCGTCCTCCATCGCCTTCTTCCTGCGCAGCAAAATCAGAAACAGTTAGAGAAATTGCATTTCCTGCAAAAAAATGCAGTGTGAAAGCTTTTTGCTGAAGAACTAGCTGAGAACTAGCTGAAATTAGCTAAAAACATGCTGAAATATTGCTGAAATGGAAGAACAGGCCTAAGTTTGCAGAAGAAATCAGAAAGAACGTTTGTCTAAATAGAAACAGAAATAAGCACAAAAAGTGAAAATTATCTGAAAAAAGCAGAAATTTGCACAAAAAACAGCTAAAAAGGAGCTAAAAAGGCAGAAAGAAGATTAAATTACCAGAAGGAAGTGAAGATGGCACATTTTTGCTAAATTAGACAGACAAAAGTTGAAAGGAAGGCAAAATGTGGAATTGGCTGAAAAAGCTAAAATTAGTATAAAACAGATAAATAGTTGATGAAATATAATTAAATTAGCATAAATAAGCTAAAAGGAGCATAATAAGCTGAAATTAGCATAAAGAAGTTAATTAGGCTGAAAGTAGCAGAAATTACAACAAAAAAACTTGAATTTATCAGAAAACGGCTGAAATTAGCTAAAAAAAAGATGCTAAAATGGTAGGTGAAAATATAGAACAGGCTTAAATTTTCAGAAGAAAGCAGAAAGAAAATGTTTGCCCGATTAGGCCTAAATGGGCAGAAATAAGCACAAAAAGTGTAAAAATATGAAAAAAGCTGAAATAAAAAAAACTGCTGAAAAGTTACTAAAAATACAGCAAGCAGAAGCTTAAATTATCAGAAGGAAGGGAAAAGAGCATATTTTTGCTGAATTTGGCTGAAAAAAGATTGAAATTAATGCAAAAATGTGGAATTAGCCCAAAAAAAGTTAAAATGAACAAAAAACAGCTAAATAGTAGCTGAGATAGCAGAAAGTGCTGAAACTTGCATAGATGAGCTGAAATTATAACAATAGGCTGAAATTAGCAGAAAAAGATTAGAAGAAGCACAAGCATTTTGTAGTTTGCAGAAAGAATCTAAGAGGAGCACAAAACAGTTGAAAGTAGCTGAAAAAAGTTTTAATTATGCACGAGGAAGCTGAAAGAAGCTGAACCAGAACAAAATGTGAAAGGAGCAGTGAAAGGTTGTAAACACACCTAAAGATTTGAGGGATATAAAATGAGCTCAATTCATTTTCTTTGAGGAAACATGTCAGAAAAGGCTAGATATTTCAAAAAGCTAAAGTTGCACCAATACCAAAAGTCATAGCAGGATTTTCCTGAAAGAGATGAACGTTTGGATTTATGGTTTGTTAAAATAGCACAAAAGTTGTGGAACGAGACAGATGCTAAAAATGTACGGAAGAAAAATGGCTCACAATAGTAAAGCATTCACACAATGAATCATTCCTCCAAAATATATACGAGACTTTCAGCTTCCTCCCCCCACCATTAAATCCTGATTTAAGATTTTATTTTATTTTATTAAAGAAATGTGATGTTAGCGCATCAGTATGTGAACTCACTTCTCTATGGCTTCGTCTCTGTCCCGCAGCGCCTGCTCCAGGATAGCACTGTCCTCTGTGCCATTTTTACCAGATATGGAGTCCTGAAAAAACAAACAAGAAGCCGCCGTTAAACAAAACTGTCACTTGTTTCTATTCGCCTACTTTCACTCTATCAGTCTGTATTCAAATTAGGTGCTGCTGGTTAACCGATTCACAGCAGAAACAAATACCGATACTTTAACCTGGAAACTCGTACAACCAGATAGCTGACACCCCCCCCCCTCCACCCCCCAGTGAAAGCATTAATTCATTGTCCAAGGAGGAAGTCTTGTCACAAAAATATTCACATCTACAATCCAATCTTTGGCAGGAATTTTAGTTAGTTTCTGTTGTTATTTTATATCTATATTTTTATTTTATGTTTTCCTGCCCACTTTGCTTTTTGTTTCTATGGTACAGCACGTTGGTTGGCCTTGTTGCTGTTTAAAGTGCTCTATAAATAAATTAGTATGGTATGTATGGTAGGAATTTTAAACCTTCACTTGTGTTGACATGATGGAAACTGGTTCCCTGTTAAAAATACATCTATAATCCTTTAATACGTGAAAACACCTTCAATCATTTGAAACATCAGTTAATGCAATCAGGTTATCTGTCATGGACGATGTATTGATAATTACAGCATTGTTCAAATATAAGATTTTTGTTTATTCCCTCACATTTTCATTACAGGTATGGATGTGTAACTGCAAACCCAACAAAGTTCAGTCAGGTCGTCTGGATGGTTTCTTTTTGTTTATGTTGAGACGTTTCGTCCTTCATCCAAAGGACTTCGTCAGTCCGAGGAGCCACAACTAATTGTAACTGAAAACCTTTTATGAAAACAATTTTCCACCTTTGACACCCGATTCTTCACAATTCAAAGCAAACACTCTTGTAGGAGGCATGTCCACTAAAACCAGCTGAAACCAGGACTGCAGTGAAAGTAACGCTCTGTGTGAGGTTTTTTTTTCAACCTTTATTTATACAGGTTAGTCTCATTGAGCCACAAGCACTCGTTTACAAGAGAGACCTGTTTACAGCCTGCAGGTGTTTTCCTCACCTGACTGGTGTGGCTGATTGCCAGTTTGCGAGCCATGATCTGCAGCTGAGCCAGAGCGGCGTCCAGGCGGTTTTCTCCACGACCGGGCTCGTTGTGGCTGGATTCCAACTCCACCAGCGGGTGCAGCAGCCTCACAACAGACAGGACCTCCTCTGTGACCTGCCGTAAGAACAGACGGTTATTACGAGCCCCGCAGGTGCACGTTGTGTCCTGAAGCAGTGCATGTGTGAACCTCACGTTCTCTCGGTGCTGGCTCCAGCCCAGTCCATCTCTGCTCTCCTGCAGTTTGTCCACCTGAGCCTTAAGTTTGATGCTTCGTCGCCGAGACAGCTCCACTTCTCTGCGCACCTCCTTCAGCTATAAATAATACAAACAGGAAAGCACGTGCGCGTTTACTGCTGGGCAAACGGTCACAAGACAAAAACACAAGATTCGTGACATTTCAACACAGTGTAAACAGAAACTGTTAATCTGGATTCCTGAGTAAAACCGTGGAGAAGAACAAAGACTGCGTCACAAAACACATAAAAATGACACAAAGATAAGATAACATTTCCCACCAGTGCTGGTTTCATCTTGACACTTCTAGCCACAAATTAAGCCGTCACCATCGCATGCTCATAAAGCACCTCGTATAAAATCATTCATCACTCCTGCAGAGTTTTAGTGCGCTCAGGCGTCACGCATGGCATGATTAAACTTCAAAATGTTGAGGGACAACTTCTAGGAAAACAGCATCTTTCGTTTCGTGCCTTTTTCATGTGATTGTGGAACTCCTGAGAGACAATTGGGCCCGTCCCCTCCCAGTATTACAGGTCTGACGAGGTCTTTTTAGACTCCTGCACTGACAAACCATTCCCCTGAGGATAGTCCTCAGGTTTTATGGGCTACACATATTCAAAAAACGGTTTACCTACCGTCTCTGAGACATGTCCCACTGTTCTGCGTCTGCACAGCGGCCTGCCGCTCTTTACCAGGTCTGGTAAGGTCTTGTCGGCGTAGCGCTTCTGGAAGGAGCTCTCTCCAACACTGGCCTCTGCCTCTGATGAGTCTCTTGTTCCCTCTGAGACCATCTCACCGGTGCTGTCAGTCTCCTCAGACTGCGTGGTGCTGCTGTTATCATTGTTCAGCTCCTCACTGTCATAGTCTTTTAAACTCAAATCGCTAAAGGGGTACGCGTTGGTGAAGAACATCAGATCAGCAGAATTGTTGTCTTCGCTGCCATCACAGACCACCTCCCCGTGCTCTTCAAAGATAGGCTCCTGTGGACTTTCTGGTTCTGCTCTGGAGACGTTGTGCTCTGGTTCTGTCAACAGGATGGTTGGCCTGTGTCTGCTCTTGAACGAGTCCAGCTTTCTGATTTCCAGTCTGTTCAGGGAAGAGTAGATCTGATCGCTGGTGGAGAAGCGCGGCCTCAGCATCTCGTTTAGTTCTGAAAAAGACTGAGAATAATCCATGATCAGCTCGGCAGAAGTATCCGTTAAACCTTCTGAACGTACTAAGAGGTGTAAAGAAAAACACATGGGAAATAAAAGACAACAGAACAAGGAGGAGGCAGGAGGATGATCAGAATGCTGCTGAACTTGTTCTACCTGAACTGTGCCCGTCCTTACAGGCATGACATGATGTGATGTCACTGGAGGCTGTGGCTTTGAGCTGTGTCTTGGCATTCTTCCTCTTTGGTGGTTGGACAAATGCATGGCGTGCAAACATTCCAGAGCAGCAGGAGACAAAGGGGTGAGGTCTAAACCTTCAGCACGTCAATATATTTAGGCTTGACGCAGACTCTGCTTACAACTTTTTTTTTATCAAACAAATAAAACAACGAAGCAGAAATCTTTCTGTGATGGTGAATGGAATCATTTACAGTGTTGCTAATTTTACCCACACATTCTTGATGAGTCATCGGGTTATTTTTAGTATTTGAGGGCTTTTGCGGAAAACACCAGTTTCTTAAAGATAAAGGGGCATTTCGGTGACAAATCTCTTCCATGCATGAGCAAAGACGAGTCATCAACCAGCTAAAACAAAGCCTATTCTTTTTTTATTTTAATTTTGAGTAATTCTGCTCATTTTGATTATAGACCAAGATTTTGTCTTGATGCAACAAAATGAGGCAGGTTAAAAATTGTAATCAAACTCCTTGAGCACTTTTTTGAACAAGTGGATAATTTTTGAAGTAAAAATATTCAGTCAGCTGCTTGTGATCCTGTTCTGTGGTATTCACAATTATACAAATTTAGTTTTTATGGGTCAAACCTAGTTATAAAGGACAACATGTGTAAATTAAATGGATTTAACATATTTTAATGCTTTTGAAAATCTTTCATTGATAAAACTATCATTTTCCATGAGCTAGACATTTAAAGTAACAATTTTAAGATGAGTCCTACGTTAGAATTAGCAAGAATGTAAAATAGTGAGTCAAAATGGTTGGAAGCTACACTTCCATTAGCACTTATTGGTGTGCAAACTAATTTAAACAACCAGCTATTTTTAACATTCACATATAAATTTGTTTGTATTTTGAAGAGGAAAAGCATTCAATATATTTTACACAATTTTTTTAGACTGATTTGCAATTAGCATTCAATTAGCTTAGCTTAGCAGCAAGACTTGACAACAGGAAAAGCCTCCACTGTTTATAATAAAGTTGCGTTCCAAGTCCAGAAAAAAAATCAACTTTAAACAAAATCGGAAATATGACTGGCAAAGATAGAGAAACTAGACCACCACTGACCTCAACTTTAATATTGGCATAGAAGAAGTTTTACAGCTTATTTTATATTAACTTATACAAGTTTGTTTCTCAGTAATTCATGGGTGGAACGCGATCCATGCCGTCCGACATAATGTTCCGATAACATGGCTGAAAAACAGCCGCCATATTTGAACGTCTCATTAAAAATGTAACTTTTTTTGCCTTATTTAACATACACAAAAGCAAAATTAAGTGTTTGAATCAATTTGTTTTATGCAAAGTTCGCATTTACTGTATATAGTTCGTTATTTTAATAGTTTTATTTTTATATACAAAGTTATATTGATTAAAGTTGGTGCCATTCCTGAAATCACTGGTTGCCTGGCAACCACTCAGGCTGGAAACCTGCAAACTGACTTCACGTTAGTTTTATTTTCTTTAAACCAACAGGATACGTCTGATTTTTCACTTAGTTTTATCAAAGTAGATGTTAATTGTTAAAAATGTGTAGCTAAGTTAGGTGGTCGTTAAACATTTATATTTTCACTGACGAACTTTTTTTTTTTAAGAAATTCAGCCGTTTTCCTAAAACTCTTAGCAGTAATTAATCATACCTTGTAACCCTTTATTAGTGTTCTCTGTGCACAAGCTCCAGGTTGTTTATCATATTTTACAGCTTTAAAAATGTACAAATAAACTACCAGGATTAAAATGAGCGGAACTGCATTCTAAACTATATACGCAGATGTGTTGGTATAATGCTTTTGCATTATACGGTATCAGCATGTTTGTGCAGACACAGACTATAATTTTCAGAATATTTCACTGTGACACTAAATGCACATGCGTTCATGTGTGCTTTATCATATTAAAAGTGTTAATTTTGAGTAGAATGCAGAATCAGCCACTGCCACCGAAGCATAAAATTCAACTGAATTCAAAAAATACTTGACATAGAGTCAATTCAAAATATATTTATTTAAAAAAGCAATTACATAAAAAAATACATCAAGAGTCACACAATAGTTTCATATTAAATAAAACTAGATCTGTGCAGCTGACAAGTTGTTCACACATTTTCATTCCTTTGCATATTTTTCAAAAATAATTATGCATAAACACATTTTACTTCTCCTTTGCTGGTTTCTTAAAGCAACTTGCGTGGTCAAGCTGAGTAAATGTTTTCTCAAGAACAGCCAGAGAGGCCGTGGTTACTGAATCAAAACCAGAGTCTAGATTAAAATTCTCAGAATGAGTCTCACAGTTTGAGTCCAATAAACCAGCAACTCACAACAACGAGAACGTAAACAGGAGGCCACAGCCAGGATTAGAGGAGCTGTGATTCAAATGGTGCACTGATTTGTACTCCAGTCATGTAACTAAATCCAACAAGAGAAACAACCCAGCATGAAGAAGTAAAACAGTAACTACAACTTATTAAAACATGCTGTTTTAGTCAAATATTAGCATTTTCCCCCATTTTTCTATCAAATACTCTTCAAAAGTTCTACACAGAAAAATGATTATTTTCCTTCTAGAGTCATGGGCCTCCCTGTCGTGGGTTCTAAGTGTCTAACTGGATCTTGTCCAAAAACCAAGAAAATAAGTTTGGCTTCTAATGAGGCATTAAAGATCTGCCCTCATTTGTTTTTGTTGCCTCTGTCATTCATTACACCCTTCATTGCAGGCATTGCTTTATATTTAGTCATTTATTTGTAGTCACCAGTACGAGTAACTATAGCTCTGCCTTGTCTTGCCTCTTGTGTTGTTTTTGTTCCTGGCTTGCAGAACACCTGAATCCGAGGTTATCAGAGGCAGAGTCCGGGGTGTTACCCATCCTGGAGGACACAGAATCACAACCATCAGCCAGTCGACATAGTTCTGTGCTCAGAGTGCAACTTGTACTTCAGTAGCCTCACCTGGTTGAGACCCGAGCTCTGTGATTGGCCGAACCGTCCACCGTGTCAATCCAGGAGGCGCCGCGCAGCACGTACATCGGCTGTGCTGACTTGAAACGAGTGGATGTCCACTCCCACGTGTTTCCCATCATATCATACAGTCCTGCAAGAACAACCAATATCAGAATGAAAATTTAAGGAGAAACCAAATGCTGGACTCAACTTGTTAATGTTAATTATTTTGTTATCTTTGTGTTTAAATTGAATCAAACTGAACTGTGTCTATTATTTGTTAAAATGTCCATCTAAAGCAGGGCTATTCAAGTAAATTGCTCAGAGGGCCACAATTATTGAAAGCCAAGAGCTCAGGGGCTGGACATCCAGCAGTTATTGTCATTTAGTAAGTTTGTTTTATGGTTTAAAATCTAGTTTTATTTAAAAATGAACCCATTGGTGGGCCAAATTGAGTTCACACATGGGCCTGATTTGGGCCCTGGGCCACCAGTTGAATAGCCCTGATTTAAAGTCAACAATTTCAATTGTATTTCCATCAGTATTGTTCAGTTCAGTATTCATATTGCAGTAACTCAAACGTCTCAATTGTTCTTTTATGCTGAGGCACAGTTACCATAACTATTCTGAGGAGGAAATGCTGTGACAGGAGAGGTGCCGTGGAATCCATCCTCTGCTGTATCTGCATCTGGGAACTTTCCCTAAAACAGAGAAGACACAGTCCTGCAAGTGTTTTTATGTCAACTCATAACTTATATTCTAAAAAGTGTTTGAAGACTGTTTGTAGAAATCATTATAGATAATTGTGTTTATGCTTCAGAAACAGTGTTAAAGCTCCAGTCCATCATATCCTACTGACTGAGGCTGACCTGCCACAGGTTGGTTCTGTTGGGCTGGAACTTGTTTCCCCATGGATACGTTCGACCTGAAGAAGAGAAGCAAGAAAACCAACAACTATGAACTTTGTCTTTGAACAAACTGTTCCAAACACACTTTTTCATGTTTTATGATTAGATCTGTCTTTCGTATTGTCTTTGAAACAATCCTTAAAATGTGGTTTATGTGTTTTTTTCTTTTATTTTTTCTGTTTGTAAAAAGAAATAATCTGCTGTCAAGCAGATAAAACAGAACCAACAGTTTAAAGTGTGGACCGCCCTGAGCAGTTACATAACTCAAACATTTCTAACTTCTTCCAGTATTTGTTCTGATGAAAAATTAAACAGATTGCATTTACGTTTGTTGTTCACAGACACATTTTTGTCTTGGCTGAAAGTTTTGTTGCCCAGCTTTTCTTAGAAAAACAGCCAGTAATAGTCCAAATGAACTAATACTTGTTTAGGTTAACATTTTTATGCCCCCAGGAAGACAAGCACTTTATTACATTCACAAGAACTTACCGAGTATACTTTTAAACATCATTCTACCGAAAACATATTTCCTCACACTCCCACCTCCGTGCTTCACCATTTGAACCTTCTTCTTATTGTTGTTTGCCTCTCATACAAGACCAACACGTCAAAGTAGATTTTATCTGACCTGAAAATGCAGTCCTAAAACTTGTTGGGCCTTCATGTAAGAACGCTTGCAACACTGTTTTGTGCACATAAGCAAGCAAAGCAGGGTTTTTGCCTTTCTTGTGACAATCCGACATTCTGTTCTGTTTTGCGCTGTCACTTTGAGCTGTAATTTCATCCACTGGTCATTTTACAACTAACTGTGCTCAGTTTAGTGTCAACTGTGCTGTCAACAAAGTAAAAAAAAAAAGTTTTATTCCTATCAATTTAAAATGGTTCTGTCTATTAAAGGTGATAAAACTGTTAAAAGTAGCATTTGATTATTATTGCATATGGTTATTAACATTTACCAGAATAGATTTAAATAACCTTTGTCGTGCCCTGGTGGATGGATTTGCTCAGTATGTGTTCTGTCTCAGTGACTGTATTTCACCTTGCAGCCCTCCTCGCGCAGCCCACTCCCACTCCTCCTCTGTGGGTAATCTGCTGCCTTTCCACCTGCAGAAGGCCTGAGCATCATTCCAGCTCACCTGAACCACCGGAAAGTCCAGACGCTCTAGAATACCTGACTCAGGTCCGGCAGGCTGAACAATGGGATGTCAGAAAAAGCAAATGCTGGAATGCTTGGAGATGTATATGCAACATATTTGGGAAAAAAACACACACACACACACACACCTGTCTCCAAAAAGCTCGCTCTATAGGCAGCCACCAAGGAGCAGACTAGGTGGTAAAGAAGATATTAGTCACAGATTAGTCTTGCATTTAACACTTGTTGTTTTCATTCAAATTACCTCAATTCTCTGAGTTATTCTGCTCTTCTTGTCATCTGAGACAAAGTCTTGAAAAACAAAACTCCATCCAAATGTCTCAGCTTCAGTTTTATACCTCTGCGCTCTCACAAACTCCCTGTGGTGAAAACAAATCACATTATTGATTCTTTCATTGTTTTGTGTCAATAGAATTTCCAATATACTGTATTGCTAAGTTTTTACCTGAAATCTGCATTTGTGACAGGATATTTGTCTATTTTAAAAGGCTGCACTTCCACCTCCCTGATGGGGGACTCTCCGTCTCTGCCGTCCGCTGCGCTGGTTCCCATCATCAAGCTTCCTCCGGGGAGGGTCACCATCTCCCCCCATGCTGTCAGAAAGAACCAGTCTCGTCATGAGAAATGTTTGTTTTTATATTATTTTGTATGAACAGGAGTTTTAAAAAAAAGAAGAGATCTCTCACCGGGCACTGACTGTAAAATCAGAGCAAATAATACCCGGAACAGAGTTTTACCGTTCATTTTTCTATATTTCTCAAGTTGTTATTGTCGTAAAACTATAACTAAATATAAATATAAAGTAAAACATTTGATTACTGTCAAAGGCAGAACTTTTTTTAACTTAGATTTAACTCTCAAATTTCAATATTTCTGTTACGGTTTTGTTTCCATCTTTGAGGCGGTCGCTAAAACTCTTTCGACCTTGAACAAGTGCCGCGTTTGAAGGTTCCGCTTTAAGACTTTTATTATTCATGCAGCAGTAACACATAAAATAAGGTAAAAGTCTAATTCTTTAAATATAATAAAATGTATTATAAGGCTACTTCATTATTACACCGGAAATCTTTAAATAAATTGTTCTTTTCACCCATCCTTCATGTTCTGCCAGTCTGGTCAGGGGTGCTGCAGGTTGAGCAGGGAGGCCCAGGCATCTCATTCCACAGCCACCTCTTTTCTTCTGGGAGTATTCCAAGACATCCCAAGGTAGCTGAGACTGTCTTTCCAGCATGTCCCCCCAGTTGGACATGCACGGGGCAACTCCCTAGGGCAGGGCTATTTAACAAAACTGCTCAGAGGAGTCAGTTACTGAAGAGATCAGGGGCCAAACATCGGAATTATTTGTTTTATGGTTTAAAACCTAGTTTTATTTGAAAATGAACCCATTGGTGGGCTGAATTTAGCACCTGTGGGCCTGATTTGAGCCCCCAGTTGAATGGCCCTGGGGGCTCAAATCAGGTCCCAGGGGGCATCCTTACCCATTTTTTAATAGAGCATTTAGTATTTTACTGAAATATTTAGGAAAAAATAGGTTTATGATCTACAAATAGTAGGCGCTCTCTAAAAATGTGCTGCTCTGTTAAATAGACTAAACTTTATCCAATCACATATTTGTTTTTCACTATTATAAATGTACAAACCGGATTCCAAAAAAGTTGGGACACTATTGTGAATAAAAACTGAATGCAATGATGTGGAGATGGCAAATGTCAATATTTTATTCGTAATAGAACATAGACGACAGATCAAAAGTTTAATCTGAGTAAATGTAACATTTTAA
>JARVGQ010000390.1:15380234-15394908 GCA_031762355.1 Hypsolebias martinsi | reverse complement strand
CGCCCCCCCGCCCCCCGCGAAGCAGTGGGGTCCATAGCCAGCCATCACTGTGAGAGAGGCGGGAGACATTCTCTCTCACTCACACCTAGGGACAATTGAGAGTTATCAATCAGTCTAACATGCCTGTGTTTGTATGTGGAAGGAACCGGAGTGCCCGGAGAAAACCCACTCATGCATGGAAAAAACATGCAAACTCCACCCAGAAAGGCCCCCCCGGTTGGGATTTGATCTGGCGACCTTCTCACTGAGAGACAACAGCTGTACCAACTGTGCCACCGTGCCGTGTTCAACCTGACAACAACAAAAAAAAAAAAAAAACTGTTTTTCCATGAGGCCATCATGTCTCTGGTGCGTACTTCATACAGAATCATTATGACACCATGGATATATTAGAACACCAAAAAAGTGAACAATTATTTGCTCGAGAATCTTTTTAAAGCTTACAAAAATGTTGTGCTCGAGACTTTTGCGCAACACACAAGAGTTTATGTAATTTTATAGAAATAATGATCTTTGCAGTACTGCAAACACAAGCTTTTGGAGCCAAACTTGGAAAAAAAATAAGTTTCAAAGCTTCATGCAAACTCAAGCCAAGAGGCCACACGCATGCACACAATTATTTTACAAGGAGACAAAATAACTCCCATGGATGCACAATGCACCTATAATTCTCATGAACCAAACTTTTAGTGTTAGGGTGAAGCTATGAGTGTGATTTGGTGTCATTTCTGTCTCAGTGCGTCTCTGCTCTCTTCCACTCCTTTGGGGTAAATTAGCAGTCTGAGAGGGGTGAGGAGCCCCTCACTTCACACATGTCCATATATAGACAGCAGACATTAGGTAAACGTGAGGTAGACGTTAGCTAAACTCTAAACAGGCACTGCTCAGTCGGCCGCTTATTTGTAACACTGATACACTTTTGTGAGTCGAGAGCTCTGCAGCTTGTGTGGATGGATGTGGGAAGTAGACAGCAGGTACGTTGTACGTAGGAGAGTGAAAATGAGCACGTTTGTAGCGACGATGCCTGTCAGAGCTCGAATGAATCACTATATTTATACATATTACCACAATGATGCTATATTTATATTAGTAATAACACCTTAACCACGTTAAAGGATTGCTGGCACCAGATCCTACCTTTCCGTGCCCAGTTTTGAAAGATGTAATTGTTTGTTTTTTTTTCCTAATTCCTGTGAGACAACCGACAAAATTCAGACAACATGATGTCACGTCTACAGGTTTTACAGAACAATAAAAATGAATAATAATGATATAAACACTGATAATAATATCACAGAGAGCGAAAAATAAAGAAGTTTTTCTTTTCTAATTTCACTGACAACTGTAATAGCTGCCAGAACTATGGTCATATGAGATCCTTTAAAAGTTCAAACAATACATAATTTTACTTTAAGCTGACCACTACATGGTGCAGTTGGTTAGTGTTGTTGCATCGCATCTGCAAGGTGCTGTTTCAAAACTCAAAATCTTAAGTGATGACCCTAATATCGTCTCAAGAACGGAATACTCAGAGCGAAAGGAGCAGCGATGAACAACTCTAGTATCAATTCAGTGCTTTATTTACAACGAGCAATAATTCAGGATGAAACAGGAACTCTGGGGAGCAAGTAGATGGATCAGGCCCAGAGTTCAGCAAAAGGGTCTTACTCAGAACGTGCAGGTTCCTAACTGGTAGATGGTTGGTAAGGTATGGTTCCAAAGTCATGTACAACCACGAGAAGATCCAATGTGCTCTGGAGGGTGCGTGATTGGAGGGCGAGGTGAGCAACTGAAGGCGCACTGCTAAGGTTTCCAGGGGTTTACGAGGAGATCCAAACGCTCAGGTAGGCCACAGGAGGTTCACTCGAATGATCACAGAAGAAAGGTCAGTAATCACAAGGCTATGAGACACACAAAGGGCTAAGAGCGCGAACAATAAGCAGGGTAATGCTCCAGCGTCGAAGGAGAGTCATCAGCTGCCTTATACAGTATACGTCTGGCGCCTCATCAGGACACATTGCTTGCAGGTGTGGTAGTGTAGCGCCCTCTGGTGACCAAAAGTAGACATGGAACAGGAACTCCCACAAATCTGGCCGTGTGAGTGTGAACAGTTGTTTGACTCTGTGTGACCCTGTGATGAATTGGTCCAGGGTGTGCCTTGATGCACCCCAGTGGATGGATAAATGGATGGTGGTCTAAATCTACCATAATACATGTATTGAATTAAAAGGGATCTGTAATAGTAATGTTTACCATATGCACAAAAACAGTGGACTTATGAAACTTGATCAGGAAATCTGAAGTTTGTTTGTGCATATGCATAAAGGTTGTTTGCAAAAATAATAAAAGGATGAAAGCTTCACGTGAAAATGTCAGTGTCCCTAATAGTCCATCTCAAGTCTAGTTCACATCCAATAAACTATGAGGTGGATAAAAAAAAGGTGTTGCTGAAAATGCGTTTAAATTGAAAAAGATGTTAAATAAAAATATGAAGAATAAAATGAGACCGCCGAAGGTCAGCATCAGTAAAGGATGATCCTCCAAAAAACACTATTTAAATTTTAAAAAGAAAGAAAACTTTGAAAACTAGAGTAAAATTGAGTCAATCACTGTTTCTGACATTGTTATGAGTCTTTTAAAAAAAAAGGTGCCGTTTTTATGCATGTTTTGTTTAATTTTAAAGACTTGAACAGTGGTCAACTGTCTTGCAGTTTTTACTCTTGCATGTAATGTATGTAAACATTTGGATGGATGTCAAACGAGGCTCTGTTCATCACACGACCAATGAGTTGAGTTGTATCTCATTTGACTTGCGCGCTTTAATGTGTTGAGTAAAGCAACGCTACACAAGCAAAACAAAAATAAAACTCTTGGTCTTACTGACCAAGCTCCAGTTTGTGTTAATGTATGCAGCTTTAAGTGTAATTACATCACCAGTGGTGGAAAAGTCACACACAGAATGCATTAAAGGGTCTACTTTAGAAGCATACTGATGGACGCCCTCCTCTGCTGGAGGCTCTCAAGACCATTCGCTGGTCTTCGTTTCTCGGTCAGGCTCAGGTTTCAGACTAAGGCTGGAGATCTGACTTCCACAGAAAAGGAGTTAATTCATCGTTTGAGGGTTTATGCTGTCAAAAAGATACAAAAGCCGAGACAAAAGTGTTCGAAGGGAAGAATGTTTATGTAGCCAAAGAATTCCATATGCAGTGGATTTGGGGCATTAGTGTCAAACGTATAAATTTAAATGAAAACTCAAAAAAGCTAAAGCAACACATGGTTTGAGTTATGAATTTAGGTAAACTTTAAATGTATGTTCTCTGTTAATTCAGAGTCTTGACATCACACCTGTCATGATGACCACAAAACTGGAGTACTCGTAGAATGTACTTTTTCATTTTCCCTTCGTTCTTTGATTCTTGTTACTTCGACGTTAGTTCACTGGATAACTATGTAGTTTCATCAAAGCTAAACACAAAGCATGCCACGTCTGAAAATAGAGCAGTAAAAGTACACTTTAAGACCAATTATGGGCGCTCAGGTAGCCCAGCATCCCTTTCTTTTTCCGTAAAACACAAACTCTGTGTGTACTCGTAAAAAACACAAATACACCAAGCGGTTATTTCCTAACTGAAGTGTTTTAAATAAAACTCAGGAACCAGGGTTTCTAAGTGATAACATCACAGAAAATGCTGCTTCGTTTCAGATTGATACACTCGTTTTGTGTTTTATTATCACGAGTTAGGTATGTTATATTAATATGATAATGTTTTAATTTTACTGGTGATTATTATCTCAGCGGCTTCACTTTGGTTGTCCAAGTCTGAAAGTGATTCATTTACAGACTCAATATATCCTCCTACAAGAAGTTAACTACCGATATGTAACTGGGACCCTGTGTACACAATTTTGTTCCACCACATGTACCACATGTGGTGTGAATGACAAACAAAGAACCTTGAACCCTTGAAGTAAGTACAACTAAACTGTCCACTTATAAAACTTTAAAGCAACATGTTTCTTCCAACACTTAAGTGCAGAATTCCCTGCAGGAGGATTCAAGTGGTTTTGTTATCCTTGGTCTCTGCAAGTGTTGAGGTGCCATTAGCTCATTTACCTCGTTACGTCCTGAGAAGGAAAATGTTTCTGAACTCCTGCCAGACTCAACAATCAGACCCAACATGCTGGGACAAGACCGACCAGCCCAAACATGGAGGGAAAAAAAATTATTTCCACAGTTTGAAACAAAAAACAACTAATTAAGACAATGGTCCTTTTAGCAGCTGGACAAAAGCAAAGAAGTTGGCACGGTGGTGCAGTTGGTAGAGCTGTTGCCTCTCAGGGAGATGGTCGCCAGTTCAAATCCCAGCTGGGGACCTTTGGAGTTTGCATGTTCTCTCCGTGCATGCATGTATTTTCTCCAGGTATCGTATTTTCCACCGTACACGTCACACCGCCCTATAAGTTGCATTAGTCAAATGTTTAATAAAGTGGAAAAATCCATAAATATGTAGCTTCGCCGTATTTGAATCTACTCTGTGTCACCGATGACGCATTGCATTTGTTACGCGTCACTGCTGACAACCCAGAAATGTGGGCTGACGTACCAAAAATCGATGGGCTGCCAAATGGCAGCCGCAGGGGCGTGCACAGGAGGACTTTAACAAGAATTTAACAAGATTAAGACTTAAGAACAATTACAGGTATGTGTTTGCTCAACATTATATTAAAAGTGTGTCTTAGTCTAACTTTTCCTTAATAAATGCACTTTGATGGTCAAATCAGCTGCATTTTCAAAAGCCGATACGCAGAAACATGAATGCGCAGTGGAAGAACTCACTGTCCATGTATTCTAAATTTAACAAGATAACCACCTAAAAACAATTATTTGTTAGCTCGACTTTATAGTAAAGGTGTATCTCAGTTGAACTTTTACTTAATAAATGCACTTTGACGGTCAAATCAGCTGCACATGTATTTCGCCAGGGCAGCACAGCGAAATGAAGCTGATTCGGTTGCTCCAGGCAGACGACAGTGGCAGGTTATGGCAAGCTGATTGTGTCATTAATAGCCACTTTTACTAATTCAATTCAATTCAGTTTATTTATAAGTTACAAAAGAAATCGTCTCAGGGCACTGAACAGAAACATTCATATTTAAAAAAATAAAATAAATTAACATTATTCATCTAAGGATTAGACTGCTTTGAGTTTAACTCCATTACATGATACAACGGCAAGCCTTACTACTTGACTGCCATCTAGTGGCTGAAAATGGTACTGTACAATTTTTTTGGTCAGAATGAATGAAAACGGTCATATCCGCGCCAAATATTGGTTTAGAAATATGGGGGGAATATCCATAAATACGTCACTTCGGTGTATAAGTTGCAGGGCGTAAATTATGAAAAAAAAACATGACTTATACAGTGAAAAATACGGTACTCCAGCTTCCTCCCACATACCAAAAACATGTATGTTAGGCTGATTGGTAACTCTAAATTGTCCCTAGGTGTGAGTGAAAATGAATATCTATGTGTCTCTGTGATGGACTGGAGACCTGTCAAGATGTCCCCTGCCTCTCACAGAGACAGCTGGACATGGGCACCAGTGACCCCCCCCACGACTCTAAAAGGAAGAAGCAGGTAAAAGATGATGATGGCTGGATGGATGGACACAAAAATATGGATCTGAATGCTCTTGAGGTTAAAGAGACAAAAACACTCAACTGTGAATCTGTCTCACATTTTCATTACATCACTTATTTGTTATTACATCACTTTTTTGTATCTGTCCCTCCTCTCTCTCTGTTTTGAATTATTTCAGGGATGTGCGTACAATACTCAAGACATTCTTTTACTTCTTTCTTTTGGCAGTGAGTTTTTAATGTTTCGACTTGTTGTTAAGCATTCTGGTAACAACTGTTGTTTTAAATGTGCTTTATAAATACTGTACATTTGACTTGACTCTTGCCATAAAGCACTCTCTCCATTTAAAACTCTTCAAACACACATGCAGACTCCAAACAATACCCGACAGTGACATTGTTTATTCCTACTCCATGTTTATAGTTACATGTCTCTTTCACACTGTGTACAGTCCCTGAGTAAAGCCAATTCTTTGTAAGTTGCTGTAAATTTCCAAATATCTTCTTAACCAACACCAAGACATTGTGCAGAATTCTGGCATCTTTTGCGGAGACACAGAAAAGCACACAATGATTTACATTCATTTACCCCCTTGTCATTCCTCCTCATGTTTTCCCTCTTTTAGACCCCTTCCACCCTCCATACTCTCCTGTCTTGGCAGTAAAGCATCATAAAGTCAGCCTGACAGTCTTTGAAGGGTTAAAACAACCCACTTGGTTTAACAAGGTGATCCAGTGTGATTTCTTACCCCCTCTCCTCCTCTTTCCTTGTTTTCCTCTCCTTGCAGTTAAACCAACTGACATAGTATCCTGTTTTGCATCCCCCCCTTCCCCTCCCCTCGCGACCCCCCTCTCCAACTCATTTCCCCTCCTTTCTCCTTAAAGGCCCTGATAGGCTTGCTGGGGATAAAACCTGCAGCCTCGGGGAGGTGAGTGACACTTTGGAGCAAGATGGCAAGAGGGACGGTGGCCACATACCTGCATGGAGTGCTTCTCCTGACTCTGTGGAAACCCTCGCTGCAAGGAGGTGGGTCCCCTTCGCTGTGCATGCAGCTCTCCTCGTGCAGCACCTACGGGTCAGGTGTAAGTCTATGAAGCTGCCAGCAAACGAGACAAAAGAGATCAGAAGATATTTTTCTTTTATTGGGCATTTTGTGCACTGACTGTAATTATATCAATAGTTCCACAGCCTGATTGCAGAATTTATTGATAAAACTGATAATAACTATGAATGTTTTAACTAAAATGTACATTATAGGACATGCACCAACTTCTTTTGAAAGAAGAAAGAGAGAGAGAGATCTAACGTGTTTTACAGCAGCAATATTGCTCGTCGTATAGTTTGTCTCTGTAGAAGTGATACATTAAAGAACAGTTCTGCCCATCAGATTCATATCGAGTTGTGAATCTGCTGCAATTGTTGTTCTGAGCTCGTAGTAAAAGTGTTATTTCCACTGACTAAAAGATTTCAACAACAGCCCACACACTCAAAGTGAAACACATTTTCTCATATTATTTGACCAAAATACGTGACATTTTGTGAAATACTTTAAAATCTTTTAGCATAATCTTAAATTATAGAAGGGATTTGTGTAATTCAATAATAAACCTTTAGAATGACAAAATAGCTTATTGCTTCTGGATTCTAAAGTCTATGTTATTTGTATTTTTTAATCTATGGTCTATGAGGCAGCAGAACTAGACCGGTGGTTCCCAAATGTTTCAGCCTTTCACCCAGAAAATAAAAGTTGCAGAAATATGACTACAACTATTGCTGGTTGAAGTATAGAAATATTGCCAATAAGCTATTTAGCAAAACACCTCGCCAACTAATTATTATTTTTTTCCTTCAATTATGACTGCTATTTTTATTTTTGTCACAGTGAAGGCTAAATGTTATTGGTAATCAATTAGTTTGAAGTCCCCACTTCATGTTTTTTGACTCAAAGTAGAACTCCAGTCGCAAATTTAGCAACCACCTGTGTACACAGCAACACTAAAAAACATACTTCAGTGCTCCATGTACTTCTAGTATTACACCTCTAAACTATTGTTTCATTCCAAGAGAAACCCTTCTACTCTGCCTTCCACCATTTGAGAACAAAATACATGTTTAAATCATTCTTCAAGTTGTATTTTAATCTAAATTTATAAAGATGAGGAGAAAGTAAAACCTGTGTTGATCATATGACACTGAATGAGTGCTTTTATTTTGGAGTGTTTTTATGTCTCAGCCAGCTCCAATCATAAAAAGTCAGTGCAGCGTGTTTATAGCAACAGTCGGAGTTTAACTTTGCTTTAATTATACTTGAATTTTTAGAAGCCCAGAATGAATCCTGAACACCTAAACAATTTTCTTCCTGGCAACACTTTGCCCATTCGACTTTTAAACAAAGTCATACAATTTATTCCTGCATGTTCCAATCACCTGGTAACTGTGACAAGCCCAAGCTGCTCTCTACTCTGCTCTGCAGAGTCCGGCTGGAGCTTTTGTTTGTCTTAATTAAATCAGAGAGAAGTGTAAAGCTGTCAGGAAATGAGGGGTGAAAGGAGGATTGTGTAAACTGAGGTCCTTAGCAGTGAGGGGGCACCGTTACGAACCTCTGCCCGTTGTAGCCCTAAGCCATCAGGATGTGTAACTTCAGCATCATCATAACAAAACTGGGAGTGAATCCATTCAGTAGTTTCCTCTGAACATGATGTGTACAGCATCAGAAGCCTTGTGAGGCTTGTAAACAAAGCCAGACTCATGGATTCTGTTCTGTAAGCCAAGATACTGAACAAACAGTTTTACATAAAAAAAAGATCAAACAATAGATCCAAAGTGTGGTGATTCACCCAATAATTGAAGACATGTTCCAATCTGAACCACAAATTTTAACCAGCTGGTCGCAGCAGAGAAAACAGTGACTGAGTCATTAGATCTTTGGTGCCAGCATGGCCCACAGCGGTGATGGAAGATCAGGAGCTAAAACAAGAACTTCTCTGATCAAACACGATAGAAATCTTAAATATTCAACTCATTTTAGTCGACTTGAGTGAAAATTTGTGACATTTCTTGTTTCCAAACTAAATAAAATCTTTTAGAGTCCTCTGCAGGCAGAGCTAAATGACTGAGCAGCACATGGCATTACCGTGACATCAGTAACTTGCATTCTTCAAGAATCCCCACAGACTTCTTTCTTTTCACATCTGGACTGTGGGTTCCTAACAAACCTCTCCTTTTATAGCTGTTCCCTCTGTGCGTGTCTATTTTTGGCAGCAGTGATTTGTGGAACACAACATAGGTGCAGAAAAGTGTGAGAATTATGACCAGCGATGCATACCTTTTATATTAAGCAGTGTTTGTTATCAGCTTCAGGAAAACGCCGACACTGAGCTCAGAGCAGATGCTCAGCGTTTGTAGGAAACGCACACATGCAAACATTCATGTTTTTTCCTGCTTGTGTAGCATCTGAGCCGGTGTGTTAAATTAAATCCTTCTATTTTAGATCAATTAGCTGATAAAGAAGTGAAAATGATGTTATGCCCTCTGAGTGATGACTCATGAATTCTACAAACTGTGTTATCTGTCCCGAGCCCAAAACACAAAGAACACACAACATTGTATGTTTGGAGCTGACACAGGCTCCTTTTGTTCCCATCACCCTGTGTTTTTAATCAGGCGTATACGTACCAGCTGCTGGAGGAGCTGGAGCTGGCACCGGAGCCAGTGCAGGACTTGGATTTGGACCTGGAGGAACTGGGACTGGTTTTCAGCCTGGTGGTGGTGGAGCTGGTCAAGGAGGAGGTAGATGTCAACTGTGTTTCCTGCTCAGTTTAATGGATTATGACTTCATGTTGCAGTGGAACGATGAATCAGAGAGGTGACAGGTTTAACTGCTCCAGTGAAGACTTCGACCTCCAGCACTTTGACTAAATGCAACTCGAGCTGATGTAAAATGACACTAATAAACACAAGTTACTGGAGAACAAAGTTTCTGCGTCTCCAATCTAATGAAATCCTCATGATTTCAACCACCAAAACAAGGAACTAGTCTGAGAACAATGTTTTGCTTTACTTTCAGTAATCATAGTGTGTTTGCATTCACTTTATAGTAGATTAGACAACATTAATACATTGTTTTACTTTATTCCTTGGCAGGGTTTGGTGGACAAGGACCTGGGGGAGTTGGACCAGGTGGAGCTGGAACAGGAGTTGGTCCAGGGGGACTTGGGCCGAGCAACTTTGGTCCAGGTAAGGGGGAAATGTGCCTGCACCTTGTACCTGGGCCTGTTGAGAAAAGCCAATTGGACAAAGATTTACTCATCAGCTACCAAAAGTCTGTTTTTACTATTTAACTAACTGCAATTACCTCTTGGAAAAAGTACGATTAACAAACGTGAATGATAAAATGCCTGGAAAAATGGCAAAGAAATTCAAATATAACTAGAGAAACTGCATTTTCAGTGAAAATGCTGTGTGAATGATTATTGCTGAAGAACTATTACAGCTGAAATGAGTTAAAACATGCTGAAATGTAGCTGAAATGGAAGAACAAGCCTAAGCAGAAAGAACATATTTGCTGAATTTGATTTTAATAAGCAGAAATTAATACATTTGTACAAAAATTTGTAAATTACCTAAAAAAAAAGTGAAATTAGTAAGAAATAACTGAAAAGTAGATGAAACGGTAGAAAATTAAATTACCAGAAGGAAGTGGAGAGCATAATTTTGCCCATTTAGGCTAAAAAAAAACAGAAATTAACTTAAGTGGAAATTATCTGAAAAAAAGCAGAAATGTGAGAAAAAAAAAGCTGAAAGGTAGCTAAAAGAAGCAGACGAAGCTTAAATTACTAGAAGGAAGAAGTTGAGAACACATTTTTGCTGAATTAGGCTGAAAAAGGTTGAAGCAGGTGCAAAAAATGTGGAGTTAGCTGAAAAAGCTAAAATTAGCTTAAAACAGCTAATTGGTAGCTGAAACAGCAGAAAAAGCTGAAACTTGCCGAAATAAGCTGAAAGGGGTATAACAAGCTGGAATTACCGGTAGTAGCTGAAAGAAAATAGAAGCACAAAAAATTTGTCGTTAGAAGAAATAATCTGAAAAGAGACAAAAACAAAAGAAAAAACAGCTGAAAGTAGCTGATTTTTTTTTTTATTTGCACAAGGAAGCTGAAAGGAGCTGAACCAGAACAAAATGTGAAAGGAGCAGTAAAAGGTTGTAAACACATCTAAAGATGTGAAGGATGTAAAATGAGCTCAGTTCATTTTCTAAGAGAAAAAAAATGGCAGAAAAGGCTAAATATTTCAAAAAGCTAAAGTTTCACTAATACCAAAAGTCAGAGCACCCTTTTCCTGAATGAGCTGAACGTTTTGATTTATGATTTGTTGAAATATCTTGAACACTGCGGGATGAGATAGATGCCAAAAATGTACAGAATAAGGATAGTAACTATAAGATATAAACAGGAACACAATAGTGTGACTGCTTAATAAGTACAATAAAATTCATGAGCTAAAATAATTAGTACTTTTACGACGTGAAACAATCCACTGTTGCCATTGTGCTTGCTCAGGATGGGAGACTGCAACAAGCCAAGATTCAACTTGTCTGCTGGATTCCTTAGAGAACTTTACTAATTGGCTTTTCCTGTAAAGTGCCCTGAGACAACTTTGTTGTGATTTGATGCTATATAAATTGTTGGCATGGTGTCCTACTTGTCTCCAGGCTATGGTGGACAGGGAGCTGGACAAGGAGCTGGAAGCATAGGAGGAGGACTTGGACCAGGAGGAGGTGGTACCGCAGGTTTCGGACCAAGTGGCATTGGTCCTGGAGGCTACGGAACTGGGCCTGGTGGAGCGGGTCCAGGAGGTTTTGGACAAGCAGGCGTTGGTCCAGGCAGCCAAGGTACGAACCGTTTTAAGCACATTTTTCAGACATAATTACAAAATAATTTTAGACTTCCTTTCGTCTTTAGTAAAAAAGTGAGCAGAGGTTCCACCAGTGTCAGATCCTGAACTGTTACAGTAAAACGTATCAGAGCTGGGGGACAATCCAAACCAGTGACACTGAGCACACACATGAGCACTGACACACATTGGAGTTCTGAAGGTATAATTGGATGATCAAACTGGTTCTTAGGCCTCTTTGCCATCATATCACTTTCAGAAGAATTTGCACCAGTTCTCAAGGTTTTATCAACTGCTCATGTACTGTAAATATTGTTCTTTTGTCAACTCACAGCAGCAGGATAAATAGTGCATGCATGAACCCTTACTTAATTTCCTATTCTCTCAACAATCTACATTTGGGGGCCACCTTCCCTTATTCAAGCACACACACAAAAATACACACACAGTGATAAAGATGAATGTAGGCCTAGGAGACCCTCAATAAAAGTCACTGCATTAGTCAAAAAGACTGATTTGCTCTGGAATTCAAGGCCTCTCTGTTCTTGCTCCTCTAAATGAGCAAGTTGCCTGTGCAGGATAACAAATGTCGGTGATTGTGTTCAAACAATTCATAAAAGTTACGTTGTTACAGTGGTAAGAACTTGGCTCAGTGCAAGCACATGAAACACAACACTATGTAATACTTTCCAGTTTGATAAAAACATCTGGCCACCTCAGCATCGTTTCATTCCAACCACACAACGTGTTAGCTTGAAAACACCTCTTTTTATTTATTTATTTATTTTTTCAAACAAGTAATGGGAGATGTGTTTTTGAGGATGAATTTAAATTTCCAAAATAGACAAAACAACTTTGGGCTAAAACTTGTGCAACTGATCACAAAACACTGCAGCTAAAATTAATTTACATTTAAAAAAGGAACAACTGAGATATGTGTGAATGTTTGTGACGCATGCATACTATTGTGATCCATTTTTCTTCCGTACATTTTTCGGCATCTTTCTCGTTAAATAATTTTTGTGCTACTTCAACAAATCGTTCAGCTCTTTCAGGAGAGGGGTGCTATGACTTTTGGTATTGGTGCAACTTTAGCTTTTTTCAGCCTTTTCAGCCTTTTTTCCTCATACAAAATGAATTAAACTAATTTTACCTCCTTCAAATCTTTAGATCTGTTACAACCTTTTACTGCTCCTTTCACATTTTGTTCTGCTTCAGCTTCATTGTGCAAATTAAATACAAATCAGCTATTTTCAGCTAATTTCAGCTGTTTCGTTCTCCTTTCAGATTATTTCTGCTAACTACAACATTTTTGTGCTTCTTCTAATTTCTTTCTGCTAATTTCAGCTTATGCTCCTTTCAGCTTATTTTTGCCAGTTTCAGCTTTTACTGCTATTTCAGCTGTTTATGTATTTTAGTCTAATTGTAGCTTTATCAACTAACTGCACATTTTTTTGCTCTGATTTCAACTATGTTCAGCCTAATTCAGCTAAAATGTGCTCTCTCCACTTCCTTCTGGCAATTTAAGCATCTTTCTGTCTTTTTAGCTTCTTAGCTTCTTTTGCTAATTTCAGCTTTTTCAGATATGTCCACTTTTTTGTGCTAATTTCGGCTTCTTTCAGCCTAACTGGGCAAACATGTTCTTTCTTCTGCTAATTTAAGTTTGTTCTACCTGTTCAGCTACATTTCAGCATGTTTCTTAGCTAAACTTTAGCTGTTGTCAGATTTTTTGTAATAATTCCTGCTACTTTCAGCCTACTTACTTTTTTGTGCTCATTTCAGCTTGTTATGCTCCTTTCAGCTTATTTTTGCTAGTTCCAGTTATTTCAGCTACTATTTAGCTAGTTTATGCTAATTTTAGCTTTTTCAGCTAAATCTTTGTTGTTTTTAGATTTTTCAGCTCTTTCAACTTCCTTCTGGTAGTTTGTTTCTGTCTTTTCATCTATTCTTTTTCAGCTTTTTTTAAACCAATTTCCTAATTTTTGTGCTAATTTCTGACCATTTAAACCAGAAAATCTGCATTATTTCTGCTTTCTTTGGCTAATTTAGGCATGCTCATCCATTTCAGCTACAATTTTAGCATGTTCTTTTAGCTAATTTCAGCTGTTTTTCAGCAAATTCTTTTGCAAAAAGCATTCACACTGCATTTTCACAGGAAATGCAATTTCTCTAGTTATTTTTGTCATCTACACACTAAAATGAATATGTTGTATAAGAATATATTTAATAGTTTACAAAATGTGAGATGTAGTTTTCTGTATTGTTTGAAGCAAGCTTTCTCTTCACTAGGGATTGGAGGATTTGGAGCAGGAGGTCTTGGTCCTGGTGTGGCTCAGGGAGCTGGAACAGGTTACACCCCTGGAGGTCAGTGGATTTATTTACTGTGCCTTTTGTTTACCTTTTAGTGCCTACTAAAAGTATTGTTTTTCATTGCTGCTATTATAAATCAATCATTGTTAAAATAAATTGGTTAATATTACAAAAACATTCAGTGTCCAATAGAATCATATTTCTGCAGCCTAATTTCAATTAAATGAAAATATATAATGTAAAATAAGTGACTGCATAAATATCCACCCCCTTTAATATGACTGACCCAATTCAACTCAAAGAAAATATTGAAAGGTTAGTCAGGGGAAGGAGACAAAAGTATTTCCATGGACCTGAACATTAAATTTGTATTACTTTGTAGAAATATGGTTTCACTTTATCATAAAAATATATATTTTTAATTTTGTTTTTGTCAGAAAGGCCAGTTTATACTGACCTAGATTCATAACAGCAAAAAAAGAGTTAAACATTCAAAGGGTGAATACGTTTTAAAAGCGCTTACCTTGCTGTGTAAATGCCGAGTTTGTCACATTAACACATTATGTGCACAAATGTGTACAACATAAACAACATTTCTTGAATGTAAATGTAGCACTTGTGTTAAATATTGTAATTGGTAAATGCTAATAAGACTTTGGTTCTGAGGAGTAAATAAAGAATATGGTTAGTAGTAAGCTGGCAGATTTATTGCCATAACACAGAACATATATACATTTTGGGCAGCACGGTGGCACAACTGGTAGAGCTGCTGCCTCTCAGCGCGCAGGTCCCCGGTTCAAATCTCAGTCCGGAGGCCTTTCTGGGTGGAGT
>JARVGQ010000390.1:15313558-15323771 GCA_031762355.1 Hypsolebias martinsi | reverse complement strand
ATACATTCAAGATACGCTCCTCGAGTGGCAAGCGGTAGAGAAAAATAGCGGACGATTTGTTTTTAGAAAGACTCAACAGACTCCTCCCCTCGACCAATCAGTGACTGACTGTGTTTACTGACATCATGGCGCGGCTCACTTGGACCCCTTCAGGAAGCAGGGTCAGAATTATCAGGTAAAGCAGGTACAAAAAAGCTAGCGGAAACCATCACAAGCACGAGCACAGCAGGGAATATCCGACCCGCGCCAAGCAAGTGGAAAAGGGGCATAAGTAGGGAGGCCCAGGCTTCCTTCTCCCCAGCCACTTGGGCCAGCTCCTCCGGGGGAATCCTAAGGCGTCCACAGGCCAGCCGAGAACCATAGCGCCTCCAGTGTGTCCTGGGTAGGGCTGGGCCATATCATATCGTTCATAATAATACCGGTAAAAAAAGCTTGCCTGGGCAAAAAAAAAATATCATGATATGTTAATTTCATGACGTAATCCTTCATGGCGCCCCGCCCCCTTAACAACTGAACGCGCCGAACGACCAAACCGAACTGCGCACCCCCCTCCTCCTGTCGGTACTGGTGTAACGCTAAGTTGCGCACAACTAGCTAGCTAAAATGCTAAAAACAAACAACGTGCGTCTCAGCTTCTATCCATCCAGCTCTAAACTGCAGGTACAGACAGCTCAACTGTCTCCCCCACTCCACACACACACACACACCCCGCTCTGAGCTGCCGGTGCGGGCTGTGTCTCCCCCGCTCTAAACTGTCGGTACAAACACGCGCAGCTCAACTGTCTCTTGAGTTCCACAGTCAGTCCATGGACCAAGAGGCAGGTGATCAAAGACAGATCAGTCAGAGAAATGAATCATTCCTGCAGGAACAGATGATGCTGAAACACCAACAAGCTTCAGGGTCAGCGGATCACCTTGTTACAAGTTCTGGAAGTTATAGCTCATTTAAAGGCAACACATATTTTGTTGTACTGTATGTTACATATATGCTCAACATATCTTAAGCTTCAATTTATTTAGTTGTTTTGGGAAACTGCACCTGCACTTTAGTTTTTGTGTTGGTTTTTGTTGAGCTATATTTTGTACAGACTTTTTCAATCTAAATATCCGAAGGATCATTTTTATTTTTTATTTTTAGACTTGGAGACTGAATACGTTACTAAATAATTTCAGTAAAATTACCCCCTTTTTAAAATTTTTATATAATACTACTAAGCAACATGTTAAGTTAATTTTGTCAACTAAATAATAATAATAATTTCTTTTTTGGGGGGTTATATCACAAAATTTATCGTTATTGTCAAAATGCTCTGAAATAGCACAATATAATTTTTGAGCCATATTGCCCACCCCTAGTCCTGGGTCTTCCTCTGGTTCCCCTCCCGGTGGGACGTGCGCCGAACACCTTACCAGGGAGGCGTCCAGGAGGCATCCTAACCAGATGCCCGAACTACTTCAACTGGCTCCTCTCGATGTGGAGAAGCAGCAGCTGTACTCTGAATCCCTCCCGGATGACAGAGCTTCTCACCATATTTTCAAGGGCGAGCCCAGACACCCTGCGGAGAAAAGTCATTTCAGCCGCTTGTATCCGGGATCTCGTTCTTTTGGTCACAACCCAAAGCTCATGACCATAGATGAGGGGTGGGAATGTAGATCGATCGGTAAATTGAGAGCTTTGCCTTTTGACTCAGCTCTCTCTTCACCACAACAGACCAATACAGTGCCCGCTTCACTGCCGATGCTGCACCTATCTGCCTATCGATCTCACGCTCCAGTTTTCCCTATTCATGAACAAGACCCCAAGATACTTAAACTCCTCCACTTGGGGCAGGACGCCCTCCCCGACCCGGAGAGGGCACTCTACCCTTTTCTGGCTCAAGACCATGGCCTTGGATTTGGAGGAACTGATCCTCATCCCGGCTGCGTCACACTCGGCTGTGAACCGCTCCAGTGAAAGCTGTAGATCACGACCTGATAAAGCCAATAAGACCACGTCATCTGCAAAAACAGAGAAGCAATCCTAAGCCCACCAAAACAGATCCCCTTAACACCTTGGCTGCACCTAGAAATTTTGTCCATAAAAGTTATAAACAGAATCGTGACAAAGGGCAACCTTGGTGAAGTCCAATGCTCACCAAGAATGAGCCCGACTTACTGCCGGATTTGCGAACCAAGCTCTGACACCAGTCATACAGGAACCTAATAGCTCATATCAAAGAGTCTGGTACCCCATACTCCTGGAGTACCCCCCACAGGATTCCTTGAGGGACGTGGTCGAACGCCTTCTCCAAGTCCACAAAGCATATGTAGACTGGTTGGGCAAACTCCCACACACTCTCCAGGACACTGCTGAGGGTGTAGAGCTGGTTCAATGTTCCATGATCAGGACAAAAATTGCACTGCTCCTCCTGAATCCAAAGTTCGACTATCTGACAGACCCTCCTCTCCAGAACCCTGAATAGAACTTACCAGGGAGGCTTAAGAGCGCAATCCCTCTGTAGGGGAGGCTGTGGCTGAGTGGTTAGAGCAGTCGTCCTCCAATGCAAGATTTGGGGGTTTGAATCTACCAGCAGTCACATGTCAAAGTGTCCCTGGGCAAGACACTGATCTCCTCATTGCCTCTGATGTGTGTCCCATATGTGTATGAATGTTATCTCAAAGCACTGAATAGTCTCTTTAGAATAATTTGTTCAATTAGCTTTGTAGAGATCTAGTAGAGTGCTGTATGAATGGGTAAATGAGGGCACAAGTTGCAGTGTAAAACAATTTGAGTGTCTGGATAAGATAGAAAAGTGTTATATAAGTACAGTCCTCTTAGTTGGAACACACTCTACAGTCCCCCTTTTTGAATGGGGGACACCATCCCGGTCTGCCAATCCAGGGGAACTGCCCCTGATGTCCACACAATATTTTAGATTACACAACCCCACAACATCCAGAGCCTTAAGGAACTCCAGGTGAATCTCATCCACCCCTGGGGCCCTGCCACCAAGGAGCTTTTTAACCACTTCAGTTACCTCAGCACCAGAGATTGGAGAGCCCAACCCAAAGTCCCCCAGGCTCCGCTTCCTCAGTGAAAGACGTGCCGGTGGGATTGAGGAGGTCTTCGAAGTATTCTGCCCACTGACCCACGACATCCTGAGTTGAGGTCAGCAGCACACCACCTCCACTATAAACAGTGTTGGTGGTGTACAACACCTTTTTCTGTGGCCCCACAGGCCGCAAAGGCTCGATAGTGCTCCTTCTTCAGCCTGACAGCATCCCTCACTGCCGTTGTCCACCACCGGGTTTGAAGGTTGCTGCCGCGACAGGCACTGACACAGCTCCAACAAGCCGCCTCGACAATACAGGTGTGCAACATGGCCCACTCAGACTCAACGTCTCCCCACCTCCCCCGGAACATGTTCGAAGCTCTCCCGGAGGTGGGAGTTAAAGCTCCGTCTCACAAGAGACTCTGCCAGACGTTCCCAGCAGACCCTCACAATACGTTTGGGCCTGCCAGATCTTACCGGCATCTTCCCCCACCATCGGAGCCAACCCACCACCAAGTAGAGGTCAGTGGACAGCTTCGCCCCTCTCTTCACCCAAGTGTCCAAGACATGCGACCGCAGATCAGCAAAGTCGAGCATCGAACTGCGGCCTAGGGTTTCCTGGTGCCAAGAGCACATATGGACACCTTTATGCTTGAACATGGTGTTTGTTATGAACAATCCATGATGAACACAGAAGTCCAATAACAGAACACCACTCGGGTTCAGATCAAGGGTGCCATTCCTCCCAACCACACTCCTCCAGAGCTCACTGTCATAGACCACATGAGCATTGAATTCCCCCAGTAGAACAAGGGAGTCCCCAGGAGGCGTACTCTCCAGTATTCCCTCCAAGGATTCCAAAAAGGGTGGGTGATCTGAACTGCCATTTAGCGCATAAGCACAAACAACAGTCAGACCCAATCCCCCCACATGCAGGCAGAGGGAGGCTACCCTCTCATTCACCGGGGTGAACCCCAACGTACAGGTGCCAAGACGGGGGTCGACAAGTATGCCCACTCTTGCTCTGCACCTCTCACCAGGGGCAATTCCAGAGTGGAAGAGTGTCCAACCCCTCTCAAAGAAACTGTTTCCAGAACCAGAGCCATGTATCAAGCTACGTCCGACTAGTTCTAGCCGGAATCTCTCAACCTCACACACCAGCTCAGGCTCCTTCCCCACCAGAGAGGTGACATTCCACATCCCAGTATCAAGCTTCCGTAGTCGTGGATCAGACCGCCAAGATCAATAGCCTCGGCCACCACTCATCCCACATTGCACCCAACCCCTTTGGCTCCTCCCACAGGTGGTGAGCCCATGGGAAGGGGCATCCACGTCTCCTCTTCAGGCTCTGTCTGGCCGGGCTCCATGAGTAAAAGCCCAGCCACCAGGCACTCGCCACCGTGCCCCACCTCCAGACCCGGCTCCAGAGTGGGGACCTGGCGACCCACGTCCATTCTAGGGATTATTGTTTCCATTGACTGTACTCATCATAAGGGGTCTTTGGGATGCATTTTGTCTGTTCCCTCACCTAGGACCTGTCTGCCTTGGGTGACCCTACTAGGGGGCATGAAGCCCCTGACAGCATAGCTCCTAGGATCATTGGGACACTCAAACCCCTCCACCACGGTAAGGTGGCAGCCCACAGAGGAGCCTCCCCCAGTAGAACAAGGGAGTCAATAGACGGGTCAAATGTTCAATTAAAATATTTATGACTTATAGCAGTTGTAAAATTTTATATACACGTATTACACTTTAAGTATGTGGGCGGCTCGGCTCCGGTGGTAGAGCTGCTGCCTGTCAGCGAGCAGGTTGCTGGATCAAATCCTGACCGGGGGCCTTTCTGGGTGAAGTGTGGGCACCAGTGACCCCTGCGACCTGAAAAGGAAGAAATGGGTAAAGATAACTGGATGAATGGAGCTTTAAGAACGAAAAATATCCTTATTTAAATACATTAAAAAATTTTCAGAAAGTTTAAACAAAACGTTGTTCTCTGAAATCTGCTCCAATACACTTGCTACATTATTGTCTTTTTCTGCTTTAATTAGGCAGATCATGGCATTTTTTTGTCATTTTGCTGCATGTAACTTTTAGCTATTATTTTGCTAGTAGCATTAACCTACAACTTTGATTTTAATACTTAGCTACAGTTCTTCTAATTCTAGCTGTAAACTGTTTTACCAGTTTTAACTTTTCGCTAATGACCTTTTGCTAATTTTAGCTGCCATTTTTTTAACCAAAACTAGTGTTTTATTACGTGTAGTTTCAAGTTAGCTATTTAAATATTTAGGTAATTTATTGCAACTTTTTTTCTTTTAGTTAGCCTCTTTTTATCTTGGCTTTTACTATAAATAAAGTAAAAAAGTTTAACATTACTGCTTGAAATGTGACCAGAAATCAAAGACAACAGACATTTTGACATATGTATGGCACATTGCATGACTTTAATAAAGTGCAGATCATACAGAACGTGTGTAATAGAGCCAGAAGCTGACACGTGAAAAAAAAAAAAACAGTTGCTTTAACAGTGTGGTGAGAGTGTTTATTACCCGAGACATAAGGCTAAAGTGTTAACATGAGAAGGCATCTATCTGAGCTGCTCATTGGTTATTGTTGACCCCAGTCCTTGTATGCTGCATTGTCTCCAAGATGAATCCATTAAAATATATATAGGTCAAATAACGCTAACTCTACAAATATAACTAGAAAAATAACTAACTTTCTGGAATCTACAGAGAATTGGTTAAGTTGATCAGATGTTGGTCCTTCTTCATCACAGAGCAGTTTCTCCTTCCCCTGATCCCATGTCCACCCTCCTGTGGACTCTGCTGTCCTCTATGTCCTCCCACTCATCCTCGCTCCTCTCCTCTTCCTGCGCTCTCATTGGCTGGCTCAAGCGAAGGAGGCGGTACCTAAGTGGCACTAAAAAGAGGGCGGGGTCAGGCATGGGGTGTGGCCTCTGCGGGGATGTCACTCTCTCCTGCGGGATACATGCTCTCACCCTCTCCTCCCTCAGGCTGACCTGCCTCCTGTGTCTCAACTCTGAATCATCAGAGGAGGCAGCAGGAAGTGGAGACAAGAGCCAATCTGAGCCTCCATCTTCCCCGTCTTCATCATCATCATCCTCTTCCTCCTCCTTCCCTCTGACTTCTTGCTCTGTTTCTGCAACCGAACCTGCACTCTGGCGCCGCTGGAAAAGTTGTAACCGTGCGGCGTGAAGTTCATGGTGGAGTGTCGCCGTGACAACGTTCTGGTGTTGAAGTTCTCGGTTCAGCAGGGTGATCTTGTGACTGCGACGCTTCAGCTCCTCCAAGAAATGTCGTTCTTCCTCCCTGAGGTTCCTCCCGAGCGCAAAAGCTCGTGCCCGGCCTGCTCGCAGCTCCCCATGCACAGCGACCATCATGCACTGCTGACGCCCCAGGAGGCGCTCTGCAGCATCGCAGCGTGCTTCCAGTTCCGCTTCCTCCTCTGAGAGACACAAATAAAAACATCTGTAGCGTGCACTGAAGGGTTAACGCTTGTGACACCATCTAAGTTAAGACAAACCTGGAAAGTGTCACCTAAATGCAACACAATTGAAAAGTAAGCATTGGTTGTACATCTTCAACTGGTGTATTTTCCGCTGTACATGTCGCACCGCCGTATAAGTCGCATCTATTATGCGTCACCACTGACGCGTTGCGTATGTTACACGTCACCGCTGACAACCCGGAAATGTGGGCCAGTGTTTTGCCAAAAATGGATTGGCTGCCAAATGGCCACAGGAGCGTGCACCGAAGGACTTTAACAAGATTAACACTTAAAAACAATTATTTGTTTGCTGATATTATAGTAAAAGTGTGTCTGAGCTGAACTTTTCCTTAATAAATGAACGTAATGGTCAAATCAGCTGAATTAAAAAAATAGTTTCGCTACCTCTGCGACACGTGCACACGCATCATGTGGAAACGCTGCATCTCTTTAAAATTATAACAAGATAAACACCTAAAAAAAATTGTCTGCTCGACATTATAGCAAAAGTGTGTCTCAGTTTAACTTTTTATTAATAAATTCACTTTGACGGTTAAAACCTGGCAAAATGACGCAGATGAAATAAACGGCTTTAAAATTATTACACGCTCACCCGCCCATAATGATGACAGAAACACCTATTTATTTATTTATTTTATTAAAACCCATTGAATTCCTCATCTTCTGTGTCGCTAGCGAAAAGTTCTACCAACTCCTGAGGAAGATGATGTAGGGCTGCCTCTTCTTCCTCCCCGGTGCTGTCGGAGTCCTCCTCCGCCTCAGCTCCAGCTAAGATCCCAGCCTTCCTGAACCCCAACTGGATAGTTTCTTTGGTGACTGACGTCCATGCTTAATCCATCCATCCGAGAACCTGCTGGACCGTCGCGTGGTGCATCCGTCCTGTAGTCGTGAAGCTGTTGTTCTCAGTCCACCGTGCACTTCTCATAAGGTGGTGCAGAGCTGCTCTGAAGTTCAGGTTCACAGAAATGTCCTGAGACTGCAGCACTTTTGTAAAGCCTCCCAGGATGAAGGCAGGAATGCAGTTAAACACTTTAATTTTATCTTTAAATTGCAGCATGATGTGCACGCACACGCTGTCCATCAGCAGGAGTTTTTTTGCTCTAAAATATCTGTACACATACAAATAAACAAGTAGTCGTCAAAAGCCTAGAGGGCCCTTTAGCGCCCATAGCGGCCAAAAGTGGTACTGCGCTGCACCCCTAGCAGCCGAAAGTGGTACTGCGCTGTCTCCCTAGTGGCCGAAAGTAGTACTGCACTGTGCCCCTAGCAGCCAAAAGTGGAACTGCACCCAAAATGAACTGAAAAGGTCATATCTCAGCCAAAAATTGGTCTAAAAACATGGGAAAAAAATCCATAAATATGTCGCTTCGCCGTATAAGTCACAGGATATGCAAATTAGGAGAAGAAATGCAACTTATACACCAGAAAATATGGTATATTTATACATTTAAGGTTCACATTTATAGATGGATATAAGAATGGAATTTTATTTAAGTTTATATGTGCTGTTTGATTATAACCATTACAGTGTAAAAGAGTTATACAATAGCAGTAGCAATAATGACCACTAGGGTGTCCAGTAATAGAGAAACAGATTTTACTTGCTAGGAGTTAACCATGTTTGGGCCTTTTTTCCTGGCCCACAAATGGGCCATGGAGTTCCATAAAAACAAAAACAAAACAAAAAACAAAACAAAACAAAAAAAAAACGATGCAAAAGGCCATACAGTGTGTTTAACAATTCAAAAGCATTGGTGTCCAGCTTTTCTTACCAGGAGGGAGAATTCCTGAATAAGGAGACCACCCCACGAGATTGGGTCCTGCCAAAAGAGGGAAAGAACATCACACAACATCAGAGCTTTTAAAAGGGTCAGGTGAACCCAATTGACATTTTGGAAATTTTACTCCATCCAATTGAGCATCTCCATCATTCTAAAATTCCTTGAGAGGTTTTAAAAGGTGAGTTAAAGAAAAAGAAAAAAAGGTCCATCTGGATATTAAGGGTCTGGTTTTAAAGTGTTTTTGAGCTTAGAGTGTTCGTGATACTAATCTTTTGCTCGTATTAAAATTCACTGTTTTAGTTTTTTTTTCCTTCGGCTTCTCCCTTCGTTAGGGATCACCACAGCGAACTAGTCGCACGAAGACTTGGCAATTGTTTTTACGCTGGATGCCCTTCCTGACAAAACCACAGACCACCGAGCTACCACAGCCCTCTGTGTGGAGCAGAGAGCTGATGTCTGGGTGCCCGGGGGGAGCTGATGGTGTGGGTTAAGGGCCTTGCTCAAGGGCCCAGAGTGGGGCAGATGAGAGTGGAGACAGGTGTGACTGCTTCACCTATCCCACCCACATTTTTGATGTTGTCAGTACCGGGGCTTGAACCGGCGATCTTCTGATCACAAGCTCACATTCTTAACCTCTGCGCCACCTCTCCCACAGTTATAATGATCAACATGAAAATAAATAAAACATCTGAAATACATCAGTCTGTGTGTAGTGAATGAATTTAATATACAAGTTTCACTTTTCGAATGGAATTACTGAAATAAATCAACTTTTTCATGATACTGTATTCTAATTTTATGACAAGCACCTGTAAATTGTGCTGAATACATATTATACATACATTTTATACTGAATAACTACATTCTGTTTTTATTTCAATTTTAACAAAACAATGCAGGAACGTTTAGCAAAAGTGGCCTAGTAGATGTTTAATGACAAAACTGTTAATTCAACAATTATGTTGACAAACCCAGAAGTTTCTGTGCTTAGCATCGATTGAACAAATTCCTGAATCCTATCACTTCTCTTAAAGATTACTTTGAGATATAAAACGTTCTTGTTTCAAAGAAGAGACACAACAACATGAAGACTTGCATCATTTCAAAATTTTCCATAAGTGTAAAGGAGCCTGCAGGTGTTGAGCTGCTCAGGGGCAAATGTTTGAAAGCATTCAGGTTAGAGATTGGACTGATGTGAGCGTGGACAAGGTGTAGCAGCAGGAGTTCAAAGCAGTACGTTGAAACACATGACTGCCCCCATGAGACTAAACAAACAGAAAGTAAATGGTTGCAGCGCTGCATGCAACTGTATCACAAGAGATTCATGGAGGATAAAGAACTTCCTCAAACACAAATCTTTTGCTTTGAAGAGCAAAAAGAAAGAAATGAAAATGCTGCAGAGTGACTGCTGAGTGCTGAATGACAGCCGAAACACAGAGATGTCTAAAAATAAGATGGTAAACAGAAAGGCAGAGCACTTGTTAAAAGTAGCTAAAACACTGGCTAAAAGAAGCAAAAAGCTAGCTGAAATAAAAAAGAAGCAAAAAAACTGACTAAAGGTAGCAGAACTCTGCTGAGGTAGATTTCAAAGAGAATGTTTTTGAAGGAATAAAAAAAGATTTACAGGTATATGAATTTCTATGGGGAATTTTTGCCCCTTCTTCTTTCAGCTGCTCTCTTCTTCAGGGGTCTCCCCCGTGAACTAACTCCCATGAAGACTTGGCGAATGCTTTTATGCCGGACGTCCTTCCTGACGCAACCACTGAGCTACGACAGCGCTCTGAGCAGAGAGCTGCCATCTGGGGTGCATAGCAGATGGGGCTTGCTAAAGGGCACAAATTATATATACTGTATATATATACTGTATATATA
>JARVGQ010000390.1:15265896-15276757 GCA_031762355.1 Hypsolebias martinsi | reverse complement strand
CGGCGCCATGTGCTCGCGGTTCCGACGTACGGCGGTATCGACCTACGAACGGTTCTTAGGTCCGGAACCCGTTCGTAGGTCGAGGACCACCTGTATTAATAACGCAGTATTGAAAAATTCCTCATTGTGATTCATTTTGCCAGCTTGAGTCACACATTATTTACCTTACGATAATTTGTTTCAGGTTGCACAGCTTTTCTACCATTTACGGTAATTAATTTAGAAGGCGCCACTTTTCTAAAAGTTTCCATAGTTAAATTTATGTGGCACAGCATTTCTAAACATTATGGAAAATCCTTTGAGGCAGCACAGCTCTTCCTGCATTCATAATTCATTGTAGTATGTCCAACTTCTTCCCATGCATGATCATTTATTTTGTGTGTGCAGCTATCTCTGCACTTACGGTTATTTATTTTAAGCGGAGCAGATTTTCCTGGAGTTACAGTAATGTACAGTATTTTATATGGTGAAGCTTTTCAAGCCTTTATGGTAATTTCCAATTCTGGAAAGGCGTTTCTCTGCTTACAGATTTATATATATATCTGTATAAATAAAAGTTGAATGAAAAATAGTGGGTGGGCCAGCAATAAGGGAATGGTCCTCTCCCAGAAAATTTTGAATAGAGTAGATGTGATTTCCTGCATTTTGGTGTATTTTAACAAGTTGTTAAACATCTACTCTATGTTACCTACATTTGTAAACACTGCTTCTGTCAAGCATCCTACACTCCCCTCCCCCTTACTTGACGGTTCCAAGCCCGACACTCAGGCTCGTGGTTGTCCGACTCCACGTGAAACCTCCAGGCGCCTCCTCCATCTGTTCATGAGCTGCCGGTAAGCTCCTGCCCATGTACATTTGCCTGGTTAGCTCGGCACTGACCCCCTCCACTCCTTTAGGGGCGGAGAATTTTTAAGGGTAGTTGCTGAAATGCTGCTTGAAGGGGCAGCTCGTATGCTCGTGACTGTTGTGTTTAAAATGAGTATTTATGCAATTATTTTCAGCTTACATATCCAATATGTTTTATTTGTTCAAGGTAATCATATGTGTTCATAACTTTATTATTAATAAGCCTGAGAGTTACTGGATTCAAGAAACAGTAACTGGAATGCACCCTGTCAAAATAGGAGAGTTCTCGGACCCCGGTCTGGCGGGATCCAGCTCAAATTAAGCACTGGTGGTGGGCACAGCTAACCAAAAAGTTAGCTTTGCTAACACATTTTTTGCTAACTAAAAAATAAATAAAAAAAAAAGAAAAAAAAATGTTTTTCTTTGGTAGCGTTAAACTGCTAAACCAGTACTGTATATGAATTAGCCGAAGCTAATGCTAAATCGCTAACACTTTTAAAGACTGTCAGTCTGCGTCACACTCTTCATCTCCTTCCATTTGATGCTGCAACCATCTTGTCACGGTACACACAGTTAGCACGACAACAACAGACAGGAACAAGCCTGTGAATTTTGTTAGCGGACTTAAAGTTGGCAAAACTTAATTTAGCTGAAGCTAATTCCGCTAACGGTTTACAAAGTTAGCGAAAACGCTAATTCACTAAACCACATACAGTACGTCAAACTCAAGACCCGGGGGCCAAATGTGGCCCTCGCTGACATCTTATCTGGCCCCCAGGATGATATTTTAAACGTAAAATACTTTTTTTCTCACTTTATTATGATGTCAAAAGTGCAACAGAGAACGTCAAATGAGACCAAACAAAGTCTTTTTGATGAACCTGCAACCAAGTAAAGATGTTGGGTATTTAACTTAAGTTAATGTAGATTCTGAAACTGGCCCTTAGTTGGAAAAAGCTTTTAATTTTAGCCTCTTTTTCGAGTTTAACCCTGCGCTAAACTTAAAAAATTAGCTCCGCTGTTAGCAGCTAACGGATTAGCATAACTGTGCCCAGCACCGCTGGCATCACACTCTGATAATAATTAAGAAATAATCATTAAACCTTGTTGTGTAGGCTGGATCCAGTCTAAAAGTAAACTTCTTGTGTTTACAGTACTGTACATGTAAAAAAAAAAAAAAAAAAAAAAAAAAAAAAACAAGCACACCAACCCTACCTCGTTGCGCAAGAACGTCACATCCGTGCAGGCTCTGACGTCAGCTTCTCGTGATGCCTACGTCATGACGCTGCCAGCTGATCGGAGTGGGAAGCCGGGTGTGTGTGATATTAGAGGGAGGGAGGACCGGGACAGGAGTTGTGTAAAAGGGTTGAAGTCCTGCGCTGTCTCCGCTGCTTCGGCGATAAAAAAAACCTTCAGAAACTCGAATTCTGTCGAACCCTGTTTTTATTCTTTAAAAAAAGAAAAAGGCAGCGACATTTCCTCCTCCAGCTGGGAGGTTAACGAAATCCGCAGACCCTGACACACCCTGCCCGGTGGAGCTCCGGGACTCCGCCGAGCTGCGGTGGGGCGAGGCGGACTGCTGAGCTCCGGTGGACCGTTCAGAGGAGGACCCTGCCGGGGTGAGCCTGTGTCTGTGTGCTGCATGGTGTTCGGTCCTGTCAGCTCCACTTAGCCCGTGGTGCCTTCATGACCCAGTTTGCGTGGAAATGGCCTCTCAGGCGTTTCTTTTCCGTGACTTTACTCAAGTAAAATCCACCTCCACGGGTCAGATTGGAGTTTTTCAGCAAGAGATTTTAAGATTCTCGTGGATTTAGTTGGATGTTTTTTTAGGAGTTGTGGTTGAAGGCCTGTCTCTGTGCTGGTTCTGGTTGAGGGGGCCTCACAGGATTTATGGGCTCACTGGAAATCTGACATTTGGACAGTTCATTCTAAGCTAATTTGCATTTGAGTGTTTTTTTTTTTTTTTCCCAGTAAAATTTCTTCTAAAGTTTGATTTTTTTTTTTTTTACACCTGTACTTAATGTCCTAATCAACACAGAAAAAACTGCAAAGTTAATGACACTCTTTACATGCTATGCTTTTCTTTTTCTTTTTAACAGCTAGATAAATGCTGGATTCAAAGTCCACACAGCAAGATGTTGCAATGAGAAGATCTCTTAACCGTATAACTCGTCCAAAACTATTTTCCCATCCAAAGCTGTTAAAATTTGCTGAGTTCATGATAGGCCAAGGAGCAAGCCTGCGCTCAAGTAGGCGATAGGTGAAAATCAGAATAACTAAGGCAGAGTCATTTCTCAAAAATGCAGCAACACCAGCGGCAGTCGTTTGGCAGAGATGCCAAATTCTTAAAGTCCGAGATAAGTTTTAGATGTTTTGAAGGGGGAAAAAACCAACAGAACCTCATTCGTGCAGGTGTTTAGTCCTCCCTGTTGAAATTTCTACATCCACGTTGGATGAAACATTTAAATGCAAAGTAAACTTCTGTACAAATGTTTTAGCATAAGTGATTCCAGAGGGCAGCTTATACGGTTGTGCATGTTACATCAGTGTCGCCTGTCTTACATAATTGTGCAGCCAGAGTCCAGCGTGTCAGTAGGAATGCGCCATGGACTGTGTCACGAGCTGCATCTGTGCCACTGCGGTCCAAAGTGTGACATAATCCCCCACCCACCCTGTCAATAAGGATCATATGCCAGCGACAGGATTTCACCCTAAAAAGCAGCTCGTCTTGCCTGCATGTGCTGCTTTTTTTTTGAATAAGTGCTGCTCAGTGCTGCGTTCGTTTGCAGAAGTGAGGCCATCTTGCTCAACTTGGGTCCCACCCTTTAATTCCTACTGTGTGCCCTGTCAGGGGGGGAGCGGGCCAAAAAAAAGATGAGCGATGTAGGTTCAATTAAAGGAAAAAAAATTACAAAGAAGAAATGCAGTTCTGTCAAACAAAATGGCACCGACTGCTCGAGGACATGCGTATAGATCTCATACGGAGCATTTCCCGTCTACAGGAATCCAGAATGGCATTCAGATGTTCCTCAAGACGACACACACCCTTTTGCTTTTTGTGATCCGAGGGTTAAAGTCGGCCTTTAAAGTCTAGCAAACAGGCTCTCTGCGCTGTGGGCCTCCGCCCTTTCTCCGTTTCTGTCAGGCCTGTGCTACAAACTCCAATCTGGGGCACCAAGTTCTCTCCCGACTGGACCACGCCCATGATAATGAAATCTACCTGGTGTCAACGTTGAATGATCACGTGTTCCCAGTAACAGAACTGTTGCTGCAATGTCTGTGCTTCTCTTTTCCACTTGATTCCCTGTGCCGTTTTTTTTTTTTTTTATTGCTGACGCGTGCAGTCACCTCGTGGTGCTAGCGTCGCGCTGTCGAAGCAGCTAAACGTGAAAAGGTCAACTGGACTCGCCCAAAATACAAAAAAAAAAAACATGTCCGTCTGTTTGAGGTGCACGTCATTAAACACAATTTTCAAGACGAAACGAATCAAGCTTCTAAGACGACTTCCTCTAGAGCTAAACTGTCAGCGGTTTCCTCCTTGTTTGTATTTACACGTTCCTATTTTTCACTGAGGCATGCATCCTGCGTGCCTTTCCTATTATTTGTCTCGTCGCGTCAAACTGCGCATCCAGTCCTTCTGAGGGTTAGACTGCGCTTTATCTCTTTGACGCTGCTGCTGCTGCTGTATAAAAGTCCATGAAGACCCTCCACTCCGCTCGCCATGTGACTCTGGTCACCTCATTTTCTCGGAGGAGACAGACGGGACAGGAAAAACGAGAGGGACTGATGGGGAGGGGGAGGCCGGGGTCAACCTGATGGCGAAGCCTCGTCCAGACCAGATGTAGTCGACGGGGAGGGGATGTGTTCGGAATGGAGGGATGGAAAAAGAAGGCGTGCAGGAGACGGTGCGAGGCCACCGCAGCCGGATGGAATTTCTAACATACACGGCTGGAATGTGAGGAATGCAGGACAGTCTGATCTGACTGAGAGGAGGTGGAGGGGGGGACAGGAAAGATGTGGGAAAGAGTGTTCGACAATGATCGCCTTTAAGAACAAAACTCAGACTTTGTGTTTGTGTAACATTACGGAACAAATAACCAGTTTAGTTTCAGTTTGAGGTCTTGACGGCTCCCAGTGGTCCCATGGGTGGCCTCGAGGTACTGCGTGTCCCCCTCGCGGAAATTTTCCAAGCCCAACTGCAGCGTGTCAGCATGTTCTCGTCATGTCACGTGCCGACGCTCGGTCAGGAGGCCGCCGTGTCACTTTTCGACACCCACGTCGCCCTTCTGTGTTCGTGACGAAGCGGGCGGCAGCGAAAGAAGAAAATCCCAGCCCACGTCATTATTGATGCAGGAAGGTAGTCACGGGGACTTTTGTCATTCATTTGCACCTTTTGAGTTTTATTTGTGGCAATTTAGAGTTCAAAAAGACTTTTACTTGTCCTTCCAGGTATGTAATGATCAAATTAAAGCTCTCGCATGCATTTTTATACTTGTAGTGTGCACAACATCATCACAATGAGCATTTTATTTGGTTTAAAAGACTAGTAATGTGCATACATGTAGATTCTGGTCTATTTTGGACCTAAAAGTCCAACTTTAGCATCCTCTAACTAAAAAAAAAAAAAAATCATGCATCTATGTCTAAATGACAGAAAACATCTAGTTGCAACGCATTCCTCCACTAAACTTGAACGTCTATTCTCACTGCAGCAAATCAACCTTAAGCACAAACATGGCTACGACTCGCTCACCTTTAGATATTTTGCTAATCTGTGTGGTCGTAGCTGAGAGTCATCCCAAACACGCGTGCTAATGGGTTACAGATTTAGTTCGAACCTTTGACATACAAGGCAGCGGACGATGGGCGTGATGTTTAAGAAATGCTAATTAGATTTTTTTTTTTTTTTTTTTTTTTATGCTGACGTGCTTTGACGAAGCACGCGTCAATAATGGATCGATCCCAATCGATCGCATCAACGGTGGATTCGGACAAAATTCCGACTTCGCAGAAGACGAATGCAAACATCTTTTCAGTTGCGTGAAATCTCTGCGTTGCCTTTCGTTACAAATGAGTATCCAGTCCTGTTGTGCGTGAGCTGATCAGATTTGGGTGGTGCACAGCCTGAGGATGGCAGGATGGATAATTGTGCAAGGTAAAATGTGCGCACATGTTTATATTGCTGAATTTTTTAGGTTTATTGTGTTATGGTAGACTGAATTAGTCACAATCGGACTATCTGGCCACATTAAGTGCTGTTGGATGTTTCATTTAAAAAGAACCTGATCATTTAAAAAAAGAAAAAGGTAAAGTCTTGCAGGCGTATCAGAAACGACTTATTATATATACTGTATTTGAACGTGAAACTTTGATTTAGTCTGTGCACTAAAGTGTCAGAGCAGTGGCAGGTTTGAGTCAGATTTGATTATGGATCTTTCTGTGGTATGTGCAGAGTACAAGTCAGCACAGGCAGTCAGGCCCTCTGCTGACTCACCACCTCCAAGGGAATAAAAATAAATAAATCTGACGTTCGTCACATCGATAAAGTAGTCGGGAGGCGTTTCTGTGCACGCTGAGCATTTCTCACCGACACGTTTTGTTTTTAAACCAAAATGAATGGTGAAGATTTGTTGAACAAAACACTTATGGAGGTGAAATTTGTTTGTAGATCGGCGGCTTAGTGCGAGCACGCGGCTTGTTTGACCGAAGGCGGCGAAAACGCAGACTTGCTTTGGCTTTTTGTGTGTTTGGATTCAGGGAGCTGCTCGTCAAACTTTCAGCACATTTAACTTGAGCTTGTGTGACGTTTACCGTCTCTTTTACTTCTTGAAATCTGTTGCAAACGATGCTTTTTATTTCTCCACCCCCTTTTAAGGTGGACATATTAAGTTACTGGAAGCTGCAGATGCAGAACGTTATCCTGCATACTGAAAAATCACCCTGAAGGGTGCTCAGTCTGAAGGATTACACAGAGCTTCTGATTAAACCAGTATGTTTATAAAAAACAAGTTGGGAGCGAAAATGCACTAAATGTTTCTCGACTAACATGTTCTTTTCCTTTAGATTTAGAATATAATATTTTACATGATTTTTAAAAATTAAATCAGATGATAACCTGACTACTGAAGGGGATTTTAAAATATGCGAGATTAAAAACGGCTGAACGAGCAAACTTACTCTGCTTCTTTATCGCCCGCAGCTGAAAGGCAATAATGCTTTTGCCTGTCTGTGCACGTGTTTCTGTTACAAAATACTCTCGTGAACTACTTGAATTTTAATAAAACTTGCTGGAAATCCTCAAGTTATTAACATTTGTAGCGCCAACGCAGTTAAACTTGATGTGGTAGTACCTGAGAGTCATCCTCAACACATTTAATTGTGCATAATATTGTCAAAGTTTGACCAAAATGACTATAAATGTGTCGTTTCTCAGCAAGTTTGTGTAAAACTTTAGCCTGAATCAGGCGATTGCTTCAAGGAGTGCTGTCTTTACTAACTTCTCTGGATCTCTGTGCTGCTAATACCACAGCAAAACTTCAAACTAAACTGGAGCAGGTAAATGTGAGTCAGAGTCAGAGTTTTTAAAATATTCTAATCAAATCGACCAGAGGTTTCCTCCCTGGAAACTCCCAACGTCCTCCACCCTGAAGGTTTCACAAATATTTCTTTTACACTTCTGAGAGATGTGCTCCAGCTCCACTTTACATGCTCAGACTGTTTATCGGCTCTCGGTGATGCTCTGTAACCATGGTAACCGACTGAAATTTTCGAGAGGCCAGTTTGTGATTTGCTTTATGTTTTTAAATCTCAAGTAAAATGCCATCTTAAGATTTTGTGTGTGTGTGCAACTTCAAATTTAGATTTTTAATCTTCGACACCTCCTCCGGGCATTTTATTATTATTTTTTTAATTTTCAAAAATTCTTACATAATATCTCACAGCTGATGGAACTCACTGCAGCTCGCCTGCGCCCACTTTCTGTCTGTGTGCGGCTGGCTGCAGGCCACCTCCAGCCTACGCTTCTTGCTTCTTGTGGAGCAACTTTACAGAGGAAGCTAAAGCGTCTATTCTTCTTCTTCTTTCTGCAGAAACGCGCTCCACTAAATCAGAAGCAGGAAGGAGAAGGAGTCGCTGTTCGTGCCATTAGCAGGACCGTGCGTCACTCCCGGCTGTCTGGTCTGAGCAGCGCTCCCTCACCCGTGGCCCCAGATGGCTGACTCACAGCAGTTCTTCACTGGCAAGCTTTATGTTCCTCTACACATGCTAAAGCTGCCAGCTGAAGAACTGCTCTGGCCTGCCCTGCTCTGCATGACTCCAGAGGAGGAAGAGGATGTGGGAATAAAGGCTCAGCAATCAAACTGGACTTTTGTATTCCACAGGATTTCCTCATCACAGTTTCTAGTCATGCGTCAACTCCATTAAACACGGCTTTCATGTATGTTAAGGTCACATGATGTCCTTTTCCTCACAAATAAATACTTGTGTTTATCTGCTTGTTTGTTCTCTCCTTACAACAGAACAAAATGTTCTAAACGAGTGCACGCTGCAGGCAATAAAACACATGCCTGTCTTGAAACGCCAACAAGAATGGATCGCGCTTCATTCTTCTGAACTCTGAAGAATCTGGTGATGCCATTAAAGAGGACAAAACGACGTAAAGCAGAAGTTTGTAAAATTTTAATATCCAAAAGTAACACATAATGTGTAAAGAGGAAGAGAAAAACTTTATATCTTGCAGGGCCTGCAGGCGTCTTGGGCTGCGTCACTGAATTCCTTCACAGCACGTTCACTTGTCAAACCACCAGACGATCCATCCGACAGTGAAAAAGTTAATAATTTGTGAAATTATGACGTGCTTTCAGCCGTTATCTTTTACCTGCTTCTTCCTTTTCCAGTTGTGGGGTTCTCTGGTGCACATGACTGTGCGAGAGGTGGGGGACACCCCGGACAGGTCTCCAGTCCATCACAGGGACACAGACACATGAAACATCCATTCACTGTCACACTCGTGGAATATGTAGTCACCAATCAACGTGCATGTTTTTGATATTTGCGAGGAAACGCGCATGCACCGAGAGAACACGCAATCTCCACCCAGAAAGGTCCCCAGCCGGGATTTGAACCGACGATCTCGCTGAGAGGCAACAGCTGTAGAGCCACCCAGTGATGTACTTTTTAAATAATGATAAATAGATTTAGAAGTGTCTTTAACAATGTCTTTGAGCTGTAAATCTGGGCGGAGGTGGTTTGTTGTGCCAAGAAATGAGCACGATTCATAAAATCTGCTCTCAATGATCATCAGCTTAAAAAGAAGTTTGGTTAAACCTGTAGTCTGAGTCTTGTGCTTCCTAAAACCACCACCAGATGACGTCATGCTCCAGGAAACAAGACTGTGCCTCACAAGAATGAATCTGGTGGGCCATTTGAACATTTATTTCTAATTAACATGTTTTTTATTTATATAAAGCACCATAATTTGTTCTGATGACACCTAAAGATGCTACAGCAACCTATAGTGAATAGTATTTGATGGCATGAACCATGTTTTTAAAATGTTCTCTGAAATAAAATAAAAAATAATCTGAAATAAATTTATCACAAGATCCACAACTGTAAGGTTGAACTGAACAACTTCAGTTTAAGCCTTTTAGGAAAACTCTAAACACACCACGATGCTTTTAGTGCATGGAAAAAATTTATCTCCATCAAACATGAATGTTTTCACAGATGAATGTGTAACAAAGTAAAATTAACGTTCACAAAACAGAATGCTAGTAATAATTTTACCTTTTAGCATCCAAACTGTTACAGTATCAATTAGAAGCTCGTTCATGACCGTTTAATGCTCAGAAATCACACGAAGCCTAACTTTTAAAAGCAAAAATACAAAAATCTGACGAGAAGTTTGATGTGAATTACACAGCACATCCTTCTGCACCAAGTGTAAATAAAAGTGCAGCTCTGAACCCTTCGAGCAGATGATCAGCAACATCACGATTCTATAGGAAAGATAAACTGTTTTAGAACATAAATACAATTTTATTTACTATTCAAGTATTCTTGTGGATTTGTTACATTATATTGATTATAACTAAATCTGATTTACGTCTGACTTAGATTATTTTATTTTATTACTCAAGAGCAGGAGGTCCAACTCCTGTCAGGACAAAAAGCTAAGTTGTTGCTTGTAAAAAGTTGCACGTAATAATAATATTAATTAATTAATCTTTGGCAAAGGTATATTTTAGACATTTAGAAGTTGTATTCTATGGATAGGTTATGAACAATTAATATTTTACCTGAGATAGTTCAATGAATGACCTACCTTAATTTCTGGACTATTGAGCGCACCCGAATTTGAGCTGTGCCCACACAAAAAAAGTACATATAGGCCATGCTTATCTATAAGTGGTGGGTGTTCATGCTGTAACATGAGATATTTACAAAGAATCTTTATTTTTAGTTTTTACTTTTATTAAATACATAACATACACAGATATATACAGTAAATGTTTCTTTCTGAATAACACAGCAGGTTAAAATTAATTTATTTCTTTGTGTGTTTTCCATGATGAGGGTGTGCATGAAGCACAAAACTTCTCTCACTGGGCCAAGAGGACTCATTTACAAGAGACCTGTTTTTAACAAAGATGACAACAGTTCTTTTAAGATTGTCATTTTAAAAGAAGGCATATAAATTGAAAACAGGAACATGTCTGCATTGGTTTTTGTTTGAAACGAGAGGTCAAGGTCGAGAGTTCCAGATCTTTTTGCAAGATATTCCAGGAAACAGGAGCGAAGTAGGAGAAGAGTGCATGCTGTAGCTGCACTCACAGAGTGACGTGTAGGAGGAGATGTATGAAGGCAGCAGACCAAGAAGTGATTTAAAGATGAAAATAGAGGCGAAGTTAATGATGTCCATTTAACCAGTGAATACAGGGCGCAATGATGGTACGATAGTTACAGCCAGTTATGAATCTTAGTGCACCGTGAGCTGAAAAATTAAGTGCGAGTG
>JARVGQ010000390.1:15143816-15156276 GCA_031762355.1 Hypsolebias martinsi | reverse complement strand
CAGATGACAGCAGAGATAGACACGCCATCAAGTCTTCCAAGTCGATGAGATATCCAGCTGTGTGCATGCCAACAGGGAAAATCGGCTCGCCTACAGCCTGTCTTCTTATTGAAGAAATGTTATTAGTTGTGTTGAGAGACCAACTGACCAAATTGAAGTCCATAGTTATGATTCGGAACATTTTGTAGAAGAGAGGCTCTCAGACAGTTTCACAGACAAGACAAAGCAAAAGTAAAGTGGAGACTGAGAGGAGACGTCCGCCCTTGAGAAGAGCAAGTGTTGAATGAGTTGTCTGTTTACCTACAAACTTCAGCTGTTTCTGTTTAGAAACAAACACTTCAGCTGTTTCTTTAGGTTAACAAGCATGTCAGCCTTTTAAAACCTTACTACCAAACTTTGCTTCTTTGAATTGAGAAAGCTCCTCAGATGAAGAGTGAAACGTCTTCTGTTACAAATAAAGTCCAGTTGTTTCTGTATTGAACTTTTTTTTTAATTTTATACAAAGAATAATTAGAGTTTTATCACATTTGAATACCGATGGGACACACATCATAGGCAATGGAGGAGCCCATTGTCTTGCCCAGGGACACTTCAGCATGTGACTGCTGGTGGAATCGAACCCCCAGCTCTTGCACTAGAGGACAACTGCTCTAACCACTCAGCCACAGCTGCCCTGGGCAGCAACTGTACGGGGCAGATGGCAGACAGCGTGTATGGCGTTGTGTGGGTGAGCAGTTTGCTGATGTCAACATTGTGAATCAAGTGGCCCATAGAGGCAGTGGGGTTATGGTATGGGAGTACTGTATGTTATGGACAACGAACAGGTGCATTTTGCTGATGGCATTTTGAATGCATAGCGATACGGTGACAAGATCCTGAGGCTCGCTGTGCCATTCATGCACGACCAGCACCTCATGTTGCAGCACAATAACGCACGGCACCATGTTGCAAAGATCTGTACACAATTCCTGGAAGCTGAAAACGTCCCAGCTCTTGCATGTCCAGTATAATCACCAGACATGTCACCCATTGGGATGCTCTGGGTCAGCGTATCTGACAGCGTGTTCCAGTTCCTGACATTGTCCAGTTGAAGAGGAGTGGACCAACATCCCACAGGAGACAACAGCCTGATCAGCTGTAGGTGAAGATGTGTTGCACTGCGTGAAGCAAGCGGTGGTCACACCAGATGATGTCGTTGTTGTTTCCTGTTGTCATCACTCTGTTAAAACCAGGTCTCTCTTGTAAATGAGTCCCCGAGGCTCAATGGGACTAACCTGTACAAATAAAGGTTGAATGAATGAATGAACTCCCTGGAGTCTACATCTGTACTCCCTGTCAGGTTGATGGTACAAAATAAAAATGACAACAGATAAACAGCTACCAAAGACACAACTGATAAAATTACATACAGTATTTATTTAATTTAAACAACGTAAAACCTTTTTTTTTTTAAAGTGGTATAATATCTGACTTTAAACCATAAAATAATTTGTTCAAATCATCTGTTTCCTAACGCTGTGAACTAAATGGTTTTTCAACCTATTCTCTTATCGTAATTGTACGAAAGCAGACCAAAAAAATTAATAAAATACTACAATTAAATCTTTTTTCCTCCCCAGAAAATTCTCAGTTGAAGACAGTTTTCTCCAACGCACGTCCGTCTTGTCGTCTTCACTCTGCCTGCGAGGAGGAAGAGGCAGCAAATCATAATCGTCATCTTCAACAATGTATTCGACTGCAGCTTTTATCCATTTACTACTTCTATATTAATGTTTAAAGTGTCATGTAGCACAGATGGAGCTTATTTCTATGAAGAGAATGTTTGAATCTGTAACTCAGCATCACATTTCAACCTGGTGGATCAGGTTTATGGACCTAAACAAGATTTTATGCACTTTTAATCTAATCTAGACTTTTATTAAACTAAATCTGTTTATTTACTGTAGTTTTACAGTAATGTGTCGCGTTTAAAGAACTGTGAATGTTTCCACAAAGGGATGGAGAATGAAGTTCGTTCATTTCAACAATAATTCTGATTTTAATTTTAATGTGTCTGCAGCTCATTTCAGAACCGTCCTGAGCCGCCGCTCGTATTTCAGACATTCGTCTCTCAAAATCAAAAAGGTTTATATGAAGGTTGTTTTATTTTAATAAACCTGGAAACTTTTCTATGATTAGTTTAATTAAGTAACACGTATTAATTTATCACGTCTTTAACATTTCAAGATTTTGTTACTTTAATTATAGAAATATGCATGTGACTAATATTAAAATAAAATAATTTCTATTTGTATACATTTGTGACTTTTTATTGTGTTTTTAATATCAACATTGTTCTAAAATGTATTTGCCTCATTGTTTGGTTAAGTCCAACATATATTTTTGTAAATAACAATCAATTTTATTAGGTCACAGCAAATTCTACAGCTGTAGATTTTAATGGGGTTGGACTTCCAGTATAATTATTTTTCTTCTAATTTTTATGTTTATATTTAACTGAGTGATGGTCTTTGTGTTGTTTTTTTGTGTTTTCATGATTTCTGGTCCTGTTTAGTGTCTGGTTTTACCCCACGTGTTTGTAATTGTCTCTCGTTAGCGTTCCTTTTCTCTGTCATTTCCCTTGTCCGTGCATTACGTCTCTCTCTTGTGTTCTTCATGCTTCTTTGTACAGTATTTCGTTGCAGCCATGTCAATATCTTGTTTTATTTTTATAGTTTGTCCTAATTTTACCCTTGAGTTTCTGCTGACATTTGTCTGCATTCTTGGGTTCCCAATTCACTAAATCATGATACACCGTAAGTGCACTCTGCAGAAAGTCTTTTCAGTCAAACAGAAGGCAAAAGATTTATTTTGGCAGGAAACAGTTTGATCCCTATGCAATAAGAGCCTCATGAACATGCAATTAATGATGTTCTTATTGTGACCAAAAAAAGATGATTTATCAAGCTCGATTCAGGGAACAACACTAAACTGAAAACATTAAGAACTCCAGGTCTTTTCTCATAACTCAAAGTAACCCCATTTTCCTTTGACCAACACACACTCATACACACTTTTATTCCCTCTGCTGACCTTCTCCCTCCCTCCCTGAATTGCTGCTCCGAGTCAGCAGGGGACAGTTCATCCTCGAGGACCTCCTTGAGTACCTTCGCTGCTCCCAGTCATGGGTTTTTGTCTCTACCTCCTAACTCTGCTTCTTCTGCTCTGTCTGAGCACAGGTAGGTCACACACCTCTGACGGCTGTGTTAGATTTTTGCTTATCATGCAAAGAACTCATTAATGTGACTAATAATGCATTTAAATAATTGTAAACTAAATTTAGTTAATTAATGGTTGCTCACCTGTGGAAGAAACAGGCTTTAAGTTCATTAACCAAAGTGGAGAATTGGAAAAATTACTTTAATGCACAAGATTTGCTTTGTTCATGTATGGGCAACATAATCTCTTTGGAAATATTTAAAACAATACTAATGTCTCCAGTCATCAGGGTACAGGTCTGTAACTCAAAAATGTGATCTAGGATAACAGATTTCAACATGTTTTGCAAATTTTAATTTAAAATAAAAGTTAAAAAAAAAATGCTGCTTATCAGGATAGCTGATTTTTTTTTCTGGGAATAATAATTATAAATGACAAAATAGTCAGAAAAGGGATATTTTGTTGTTGCTTGCTCAGAAATATTTGTCAAAACTCAGTTATTGGTGGCTTTTAGTGTCGATTTACTATTTGTAAAAATAACAATTTACAAAGCAACTCTTTAAAATCTAAAATTCACAGATTTAAGTTGTAAATTTATTTCAGATAGTGGGTGAAAACAAAAACAGGTTCAAATAAAGCTTATGTAACTTTAAAGTGTATTTTTTTTCCCCTAACTGTGTACCTCAGCTGTTTGAGCCAGGTGGAGTAAAGCCAGCCTCCACCTGGCCTTTGTTCTCACCTGGTGAGAACTGCTGTCCCCCATTCAAAGGACGGCATTGTTGGAAACAGCTGGCCTAAACTGTGTTAGCTAGATGGTCCTCTGGCAGCTTTCATTCCCACCACAGAGTCAGACCCCAGAGGTTGGTTCACACCAGCGACACAATACACACCTGCAGCAGCACACTGCGTGACATCATCAGCACCTGATGGAGCAGCATCTTCAATGCACCTGATCCACTTTACACTGAACATAATCAGTGAAACGACAACCGAATGTAAACTTAATTTTAAAATAATAGCTTTTACTTTTTTTTGGTTAAATAAATACACCAGATATTTTTGACGCGCACTCATCCATTTTAGCCATTTTTCCATTCTCTGTCAGCATCTGAAAGAGTGACTGCTGAAATGCTGAGCTGTGTAAATCAACAGACACAGAATTTAAGCTTTGACTTATTTAATGTGAGTTCCCAGTTTGATATGTACAGTAATTCTTAAATGTATTTCTGTTCAATCATCTTATTGACTTTAAAGGAATGGTTCAAATCTTTTAAGTGGGGTTCAGTGGACGTTAATATTTTTCCTGATGTAGACAGCTCTTTAACCAACTGCAGTTTAGAGAAATAATTATTTCTGGATTGTCTGAGTAAGACCAAGACGAAGAGGATTGTTGCCAGATTGAAATTCTAATCTAAAAAATTAACAGTGGTTCACACACAAATGCTACTAGACAAGAAAAAAGTAAAATAGCGTCAACAGAGCGTAAACTAAATTATTACTCATTTTTTAGCTACAGAAAGCCGCTTGTTTGGCACAAAAAATAACTTTCTTAGTCAGAACTGCAATGCTGTTTATGTGCTGATCTAAACTAAGTTGTGCTTTCTCCTCCAGCTCAGTGGTGTTACCAGAAACAGAACTGTGAAGACACATGCGAAGGTAAGACCAGGTGACGATCCCACTAAGAATTTTAGGGAAAAAGTCAAAGCTAAAAGAAAGTATGAATAGTCTAAAACCTAAACATTAATATTTGTTTAACCCAAGCATCAAAACAGGGATTACTTAAAGCTGAAATAATTTGATCCTTGAAATGAAACTGGATTAGCCATGGAAACTACAACATTGTGAGTATTTTATAAATAACTACAGTGAAATATTACTGGACTTTTGTTTTCAGGACAGCTGTTCTGATGCGCATCTGTCACTTTTGTAGCAGCACCAAGTTCCTAAAATGATCTGAAAACATACATGAGCAAAATGAAATGGCTGCATTGAAGCATTTAGAGATAAAAAATTAAGCCAAACATTTCTCTTACCAAAAACAGAACTACAGAGGGAGTTGATCATAACTCTGCCTCAAATTAAAACCTAATATATGTGGTCAATGGATGAGAAGATATTCACTGATATGTTTGTTTAATCATCATGACTGGGGACAGCCTAGAAAGGCAGCTACCTATTATTATCCACCTGACAAGGGTCTTGCTCTTCTGTCAACTTTAATGCGGCCCGAACCTCAATGTGCACCCCCACAAAAGTTTTATCAAAACGACCAGCTCAGCACCATGAAGTGTACCATTACTGTTGTTGGCATTTTGAGTTACCATGTTGATGTAGTTTGCAAACAAAGACACCATTTTTCCTCATTGACTCATATCAACACATATAAAACACGTAAAATTTGTGGGGGTAGTAGACATTGCAGTTCAGATGCATTAAAGTTGATTGAAGAACAAGACCCTTTTCATATGTGGCTGCCCAGGAAGCCCCCAAATTATTGTATTGTTCAGATTAAATTCATATACAGTAATTGCATAAAACTGGATACCAAGACTAGTATATTCTACTGTACTTATCAATGTAAATTGTATTCAAATCCATGTTATTTTGTTCAATGCTACAAAGAGCCAGATGGACTGAAGACCTTCATGTGGCCCCAGAGCCACAGACTGGAGACTCCTGAGTTGGACAAAAGAGACCAGTGCTGGCAAAATGAGTCTGAATGAGCGGCTCTGCCGTGAAAAAATGTGAAAAACATAAATATTTGTCACAACTGAGATGGAAAAACAAATCCATATAGACACTTCCAGTAACCAAAATGGCATATAATCTTCCAATCAACCTTTGAATCCCCATATTCTAACAGGTGTCGCAGTGATAGCATCGTTACATTGAAAAAGTATCTTAGTTAAGTTACTGATTAGTCCTTGAAAAAAAGTAACTTAGTTAAGTTAGTGATTACAGTACTTGATTTGGAAAGTAACTAAGTTAGATTACAAGTTACTTTATTAGTAACTTTCTGTGTCTGTGTGAATGATGTGTTCCTGTGAATCCTCCTAAAAGAGCATGCAGTCCTATCCATTGTGACTCATTTTTCTGGCACGTCACAAATAACTGTTGAAATTTGTTGTTGTTCTTTGTTTGGTTTAGATCCAAGCCGCTGGGTTGTGCAGTTTCCCAGATGTGGAGGATCACACCAGTCTCCAATTAACATCATCACCAGTAAAGTGCGGGTCAATAGCTCCCTGCCTCCCTTTAACTTCATTGGACACGCCAACAAAATCAACATTACGGTGAAAAATACTGGCCACTATGGTAATAAAAACACAACAGACTGACCTGCTCTCCTCTCCTTCAGACGCTGTCTTCTTTCCTGTAGAGCACCTGGCTGATTCAGACCATGTCTCTCTTTTTAAATCTTGCAGCTCACTTTGGTCTGCCACAGTTGGTGGGACTAACTAGAGGAGGTCTGACAGGTCACTACAGAGCATCCCACTTTCACTTCCACTGGGGAGGGAATGGGAGACCAGGATCAGAGCACACCATCGATGGAGAAAGATTTCCCATGGAGGTACAGGAACCTACATCTGACTGAAAGCATGAAAGTGTTGCAGAACAGGCTCTTGCAAAGTGGGACAGATTGTACATTTTTTATTTATTCGTTTATTTATATATTTTTAATTTTTTCATTTCATTTACCCGGTTAGCCTTCCTTCTGTGCATCAGCATTTATATGTCCAGATTCCATCCAACCATTTTCCTCCACTTGATCCTGGCAGGGGCCAGCAGCTTGAGCAGGGAGGCCCAGGCATCTCTCTCCCCAGCCACCTCTTCCAGCACTTCTGGGAGGATTCCAAGGTATTTCCAGGCTAGCCAAGAGACATAGTCTCTCCAGCATGTCCCGGGTCTTCTCCGGGGTCCCCTTCCAGTTGAACATGCTTAAAGCACCTCCCTATGGAGGCATTCATGGGACATCCTTAGATGCCCGAACCACCTCAACTGGCTCCTCTCGATGTGGAGAACCAGCAGTTCCATTCTAAGTCTCTCCCGGATAACTGAACTTCTCACCCTGGCTTTACGGGAGAGTCCAGCTACCCTGTGGAAGAAACTAATTTCAAACGCCTGCATCTTCAATCTTGTTCTTTTGGTTCCAAAGGTTGTGACCATGGGTGAGGGTAGGAACATATACTGATCAGTAAATGAGCTTTGCCCTACAGCTCAGCTCCCCCTTCACCACAACAGGCCAGCACAGAGTCCTCAATACCTCAGAAGCTTTACTATAATATGTCTGTCAATCTCACGCTCCATTCTTCCCTCACTTGTGAACAAAACCCTGAGATACATGAACTCCTCCACTTGAGGCAGGACCTCACCCTCGACATAAAGAGAACAATCCACTCTTTTCTGACTGAGGACCATGGCCTCAGATTTGGAGGTGCTGATCCTCATCCCAGCTGCTTCAAACTCTGCTACTCCGGTGAGAGCTGAGGATCACAGCACAATGATGCCAACTGGACCACATCATCTGCAAATAGCAGAGACAGAATCCTGAGGGCACCGAACCGGACTCCCTCCGACCCCTGGCTGCACAGAGAAATTCTGACCATAAACGTTAAGAACAGAATCGATAACAACAGGCAGCCCTGGCCAAGTCCAACTCCCACCCTGACTTACTACTAGCAATGCCAACCAAACTTTTGCACCGCTTGTATAGGGACTGAATGGCTCATAACAACGGACCCAATACTTGTGGAACACCCCCATAGTGTACCATGAGGAACAAAATCAAATGCCTTTTTCTAGTCCACAAAACACATGTAGACTGGTTGGAAAAATTCCCATACTCCCTTGAGGACCCTAGTGAGGGTAAAAAGCTGATCCAGTGTTCCATGGCCAGGACTGAATCCACATTGTTCCTCCTGAATCTAATGTTCGACCATCGATCGGACTCACTTTTCCAGTACCCCTGAATAGACTTTATCAGGGAAGCTAAGGATAGTGATGCCCCGATAATTGGAGCACACCCTCCAGTCCCTCTCTTTGAAGAAGAAAACCACCACCCAGTCTGCCACTCCAGTGGCATTGCCCCCAATGTCCACACGATGTTGCAAAGGCATCAACCAAGACAGCCCAGCAACATTGGCTCCCCATAACTTCATGATTCCCTCTTTCAGCTCTTTGTATTTCTCAAGCTTCTCGTGCTCCTTTCTTATGTTAATATCACTTGATATTGCTACATCCATCACCACAGTCTTCTAGCTTATCAATAATGTATGTTTGGTTATACATATAGACCTTCATGTATTTTTTTCAAAGTACAATAGTTCTCCAGGCTTTCTTAAGGTCGTTGACTGCTTGTTTCTCACTTCCTAATTTACAGCAAAACTGAATACAGAATGGCAATCCCAAAATATCATTCAGGTCAGGACAGGAGATTCAGGTCTCTTTTGTAAATTAGTCCCTGAGGCTCAATGGGATTAACCTGTATACTGTAAATAAAGGTTGAATGAAAAGATCATTAGAATTTATAGTATTTACAGGGACTTAAATTAAAAGACAAAAACTGATTACCAGTAAGAAAGGAAAATTTAAGTATGTGTTGGAAACAACAGGTCTGTTTTATATTCTACAGGGCGTAGCATTGATCTTACACATTTGAAACTCTTATTCCTCTCTCTCTCCAGCTTCACATAGTCCATATCAAAGAGCCATACCACTCTCTGGCAGAAGCAGAACATGACACAGCAGGTATAGCTCTGCTTGCCTTCCTGTTTGAGGTAAGACGTGTCTTCATATTTATGACTTTACAAGGACTGATACAATGCACATAACCATTGAAGATGTCTATGGTGCCCTTATAGGAAACAGCAGCTGATCATCCACATTTGGACACAATAATATATGCGCTGGGTCAAGTAAAAAACAATGGTGTGTATTTTACCTTTACAACATTTGGCATGAGTAACATCAGTATGAGTTTAGAGTATGGAGCTTGAATCTGTTGAAATTGTAAAATGTGCCAGCCTTCGTTTATTTGGTTTACTTCTCTTTTTTGCTGTGTCAAGGCAGCAACGTGGTGATCCCAAACTTCAGACTGAGTGACATCATTCCAGCAGCCAAAGACCTTCACAGTTATTATCGCTATGTGGGCTCCATGACAACTCCAGGATGTGAGCAGGCAGTTGACTGGACGGTGTTTCATAGGATGTTGTCTATCAGCAGTCGACAGGTGAAAAAAATCTTCAAATGTTTTAAACACCCCCCGCCCCATCAAATGATTAACCAGATTGCTAGTATGTATTTAAGACACATGGAAATTAAAATTGAAGTTGTTAAAAATCTTTTGACTTCCACCATGATAACAAAAATTTAATACTGACTGCGATACTCTTTTTGAAAGACCGTTTTTGTTGTATTCTATAAGCAAAAATATTAATTTTATACCCTCACTGTCTTCAATGATTTCTCTTTTCTATTCTCTCTCTCCACTACAGCTAAATGCAATAGCTGAACAGTGTCAGTTATGGACAGGACAACCCATGACAGACATCTATAGACCCACACAGCCCCTGGAGGGCAGGATTGTGTACAGCTCCAAGTCAAGCACATCTCAGAAGAGTCTGATTCATATGTGGATTAAAGTTTTATCAGTGATTCTCATGATACTGACTCTAATACACTAATATAGAACTTGAACATGTGATTTAGGCAACAAAGGTAAAAGATAAAATAGGTAATTCAATGTAATCAGTGGGTCATGGTAAAAACAAAAAGTCAACCAGGAAAAGAAAAATCTACTGTGTGTATTTGACAAGTATTACACAGTATTGAATTGAATTATTTTAAATCAAGCAAAAATCTCGAGGTGTTCTCTACATGTAATAAAAAAACATAACTAAGCCAAAATAATCTAGCTGTAAAATACCTGTATGAACAGCAGTTTGAAGAAGTGAATGTAAATTATTGAACATTCTTGTGTGTGAAATTTCTTAACAGATTTTTTTTTTACCGACTTCTTTGAATGTCTAGAATTCAAGGTGTTTGCATCCGTCCATGTGCTCCTACATGCTAAACAACTTTCAGTATAATCTCACTGTATTTCAGTACAATGATAGTAAAGCTTATTCTGATGAACATACTAATACAATTTCTCTTGAATATTAGTTTGAATTTAAGTGCACCAGATATTAGCATGCTATTATTTTTCTTAGATGTCAGTAAGATTTTGTGTGCGAGCTAATATTAGTTTGCTAGTATTACATTTTTTTAACATTAGTGTACCACTTTGAGTTTCTGCTAATTCTAGCATGCTAATGACACATGCAGATAATAATTTTCCTTAATATCAGCACATCACTTCATGTTCGTTAATCTTAGCGTGCTAACATTATTTTTGTTTTTCATAAGCATTTTGTCAGGCTGCTTGGATGGCTTTAGCTTTTAGTTCAAGATGTTGTTTTGTAACTTTTCACAATTTATTAGGTGTAGTTCTAAAACTTTGTCTTTAAATAGTAATAATGTGGAATTTTCAATCTGAATTAACATACAGCACAGTTTCTTTATAAGTTTGAATATCCTTGCATAATGCATAAAGTTTATAGATTTTTTTTAACCTCAGTTTAGGTGTAGCTTTATGCTAACTTCAATCATGTTTATGTCTATTCGGGCTACTCTTTTAGCCAGATAATAATAATAAAAAAAAAGAACATTTAGAGTTTATATTATTTTCTGACACCTGTTTTGTATTGACAATTGAACAAAATGCCAGATCTGTAAAACGTTTCTTAAATGTACTGTATTTTTGAGATTTGGGGAAATCAAAATAAGTTGTACACAAACAGTCTGGGATATTCAGCAAATCCAACAGCTTTTGTCCTTTTCTCTCCTCTATGACCTGCTGATGCTGTTCAAGCTCTTGTTGCATTGCTTTGTCATGATCAACTTGAATGAATGAAAACTGGGAAGATGAGTAATGGCAGACTTGAAACAGTCAACAATAAATTAACAGTACCATAACCATAGTTGTGTCTTTTTGTTGGATCATTCTTGTGGCTAACTTTACATTAAAATTGTACTAACACAACAGTCTATGGAACGTTTCAATTAAAAATAATTTAACATTAATTGTAACTGAAGGTAAATACTTTACACACTGCATTTTAAATGAATACTCTTAATCACAGGGCTTAATTCCTGCATTTTGGTGTATTTTAACGTGTTGTTAAACCTTTATGCTTACCTACATTTGTAAACACTCCACTTCTGGCAAGCGTCCTACCCGACCGTGTACACTACCTGGCACTCACCCTCACCACACTTTTAGGGGCGGAGATTTTTTTAAAGGTTGAAGCAGAAAGTCGTAAGTGGCTGTTGTGTTTAAAATTAGTGTTTATTTAATTATTTTCAGTTTGCATATCCAATATAAGTTTTATTCGTTCAAGGAAGTCATATTTATAACTTTATTATTAGTAGGCCTGACAGTTACCGGATCCAAGCAAACAGTTACCAGAATGCATCCTGTCGAAACAAGAGTTCCCGGATCCTGTTCCGGCAGGATCCGGCTCAAATTAAGCACCGCTTAAGCATGAACTTCTGCTGAACCCCATGACTGCATAACTTTATTAAACCAGGCAAATCCCATTGAGATCACAGTTCTCTTTTGCATGGGAGGCCTGGGCCTGCAGGCAGCCCAATGCATAATATGGTCAGTTATTGCATTTTAATAGAAACGTGGGTTTATCAGCAGATAACTGGAAAAGGAAAATAAATCCACATAAATGGTTTTATGGTGCTGTCGTGGCTAAATATACTGTAATAATTATTCAACAATATGAAGTAAAAATAGACACAGCGTTTAAATGACAGCAGAAATGTGGCTTTATTAACAAGCTTCAAAATGTTGATCAGTCATACATTCCTTGTAGATAGTTTATCTCACTTGATCACTTGTCACTCATCAGGGAGGAGAACGCTCTGGGTCAGCCTAACCAAAACCCAAGGCTCCAGCCCAGACTGCATGGAGTCTGTAATTCCTGTCCACACAGACTCACACTGATCACATCTTACTTCTAGAAACATCCCTTTCATATTTGATGGTGAGAAGACCTTCCATGCATATCATATCCTAAGTCAGTTGTTCTCAAACTGTGTTCCCCGAATCCCCAAGGGACTGTGAGCCGGTACTTGGAGGTCCACCCAAAAAAATAAAAATAAAAAATAAATATACAGTATATGTATATATATATATACATACAAAAATATATTT
>JARVGQ010000390.1:15021623-15032667 GCA_031762355.1 Hypsolebias martinsi | reverse complement strand
AATAAATAAAGGAATTTTTTTGGTACAGTGCGTTGAGTTACTTTGTGTAGTTTTTCTTTATTTTATGGATTATGCTGTTTGAAAAAAAATTGAGTTGATTGTTAAAGAAGGGGCAGACAAAATAAGATTTTATCTTCTGCTTCCTTTCATTTCATATATATATATATAGATATTCTTTTATCATGTTGTTGTAAATAGTATTCTGTGTTCTTTTAACTTGAAATGAATAAAGTACAAACAAATAGTAAACTTAATAAAAAAAAAAAATCATAAGGCAGAATTTTTTTTTGACTAAAAATACTGTAATGGCTTCATATAAGGACAATTGCCTTCAGTGGTTTTCAAAGGCTCCATAGATGATATATTCCAGTCATCTCTAAAGGTTTTGTTTTGTTTTGTTTTCTGTTATAAAGGAAAGTACATGCTGAAGAAGTCTCGGCGCACCGATGTGGAAGACCTAACGCCGAATCCTCGCAAGCTGCTGCAAATCGGCACGGAGCTTCGCAAACTGAACAAGGTGATCAGTGACCTGACGCCCGTCAGCGAGCTGCCGCTGACCGCACGGCCACGGTCCCGCAAGGAAAAGAACAAGCTGGCGTCCAGGTAAAACTCAGGTGTTTTTCCATTCCTAGAGCTATATGAGGAGCAACTTTACACATTATTCACTCGTGTGTGTGTGTGTGTGTGTGTGTGTGTGTGTGTGTGTGTGTGTGTATTTCAGGGCTTGCCGATTAAAAAAGAAGGCCCAGTATGAAGCAAATAAAGTAAAGCTTTGGGGACTCAGTACAGAGTATGGTGAGTTTAGCTTCTCTGCATCTCTACTACATTATCTCTATAAATAAGTAAAGATGGCACATATTATTTTATTACTCTCACATTTTAAAACAACTTTCTGCTGACAGAATAATATTTCATACAAGCTATCACCAGCGTTTCTTAAACTGCTTTTTATTTGTTGTTAAAGCTTATCTGAAAAGCACTATGATTGGTTCTTTTATGTTTCATAGTTTATTTGAAGCACTTAAACAAATGTCTGGCTTTAGATCGGTTACTGTTTGTGATCAACGCCATCAAGGAGGAGATCGTGCAGCGAGTTGAGGACTCTTCACCTCGTCAGACCAACATGACGGAGACTCTGGAGCGGCTCATCAAGGAGACACTTGGTGAGGCGTGGAGATGTGGTCGAGGGAAATGTTTAATCCTATTAGTGACCATAGTTCAAGTTTAAGAATCTTTATTATCCCATTGAAACATTAAAATAACAGTACAGAAGTCATCATTGTTCACTGAGAAGCCTGATCGCTTCAGTGATGAATGAGTTTTTCAGTCTGTTTGTTCTACATCTGGGCATCCAGATGGAAGCAACCTGAACTCATCATGGAGTGGTGATCAGGATCTGTCAGAATCAGCCTGGCCTTGTGTGTAGGGTCAGTGAGGTTCTGTACAGCTAAGCCAGCAGTTTTGCTGCACATTTAACTTTAAAAAGGAAACCATAAACTGACAGGTTAAACTTTACGGCATTTGTGGAATTAACCAACTTTTTATTCTTTTATTTTTTTTGTGTCTAGTGCCATCACCTGTTGCTGGGCAGACTTCAGACTTTGTCAACAAGATCTTGGAGAACACAGGACGTGGCGATCCCACGGGCGGTCTGGTCGGCCTACGGGTCCCCACCTCTAAAATCTAGACAAAACGCCGTCAGCTGCGAGGAGTGGACTAATTGTTACCACCGTGCTGTCCTGTTGTAACTATGCTCCCCTCTGCATGCCCCGCCAACTCGAGAGTAAATAAATACACATCGTCAGTCACTCAAACACACATACCACTCCCCTGTGCGTATGTATGTGTGCTTGTTTCGGCCATGCAGCTGTGTGGCACACCCTGGCTTTCTGTCCCTACACGCTGCGTGCAGAGCTGGCGCATCACTGTCTCCCAACCCGTAGTGATCGTTCGTTGGGAGAAGCACGTCTAAAGTGATAGTTAGGTGTATTTCAATAGCACGTTTCCTACATCCTCTGGTGGTTATTAGATGTCTATGTGGCCCTGCGATGGACTTGGGTCCAGGGTGTCCCCCGCCTCTCGCACAGTGACTGCTGGACATGGGCGCCAGCTCCCCCACAACTTGGAAAGGAAAAAAGCGAGTAAAGAAGATGGCTGGATTATTAGATGTGCTTCACGTAGCCTTCTACAGGACTGAAACGGACAGTCATGAGTATAACCACTGGAATTTGTTTGAGGTGGTCATGAAGTCAGAAGAAAACTTGTTACATGCCTGACACAATCAAAAGATGAAAGACATATTTTTTTATTTGGAGATTTATTCCCCACACTTTGCAAAAATAAAACTAAACCCAGGATATTCAATTGACCCATTCACTAAAGCACTTTGAGGAAAAATGGCTCTGGAAGCCAAGAAAGCTGCAGAGTAAACAACAAAAGAAAAAGCAGGGTGGCAGGAAATATTTTATACTGAAGTCCTAAATATCTTCACGCCAGCCCCTGTTTGCCAATCAGCTCTGCTCTTGTAAAAATAGCTTTAGTAAATTAATGCTATAAAAGATGCAAGAATTCACCTGACACCCTGCTGGTTCGAAACATATCCAGCTGGAGAAAGCTTTATGTTGCCCTCAACAACAGGAAATGGTCGGCCATTTGAAGAGGAATCGTATGTAGCATGGCGTTTTGTGCTGGTCATAACTGGACTGGATGAAAATGAGCTTTTTGCCAGTATGGGAGGCGGCGAAGAAGAGGAAGATGAAAATTGTGGGGATAAAGACGAGATAAACAACGATCCATCTCCTCCAGGAAACTGTATATAGAAGTGTCTCCCAGGCACCGGCTCTGTTTTTCTTTCTTTTCTTTTTTTTTTTTTTTTGTACAGTAGATTTGATCGGGCAGTGTGGTGACGACAGCTTGACGTGTTCGTACTCGTGTTTGATCAGAGTTCTCTTCATCGTGCCTTGTGTATGTATGCGTCGTGTTTGCGTGAGAAAGACCGAACAAGACGATGGCGTTCGGACTCGCCGCGGGGTCCGTCTTAGACGAGGAGTTCGTTAGCGAGCGGGAGGATGGACAGCTTGAATATATTCTGAATGTACATAAACAAATGGAAGCTCTTGTTGCGCGATGCCACAGAGTCTGTGTATATAGGAGGGCTCTGCAATAGATTACTTGTGGTTTTTGGTACTCTTCTTTTGGGGGATCCGGGTGGGGGCTAACAGATATTTTTGGTTTAGAGTTACAAAAAAAAACACAAATATTTGCACACTATATTTTAATTGTTTTTTGTACCAAAGACACATGCAACGAAAATGGCGACCAGCCAGTTAAAGTAAGGTTTTGCACAGCTTACCTGACGCAGTATTGAATGTAAGAAATGTGGGAGGGTCAGGGAACTTCCTAGAACTGTGAAATTAGCTTGGGTCCAATTCTGTACAGAAAAGGAACATTCAGTTTGTCTTTTTAAGTCTAAAATTTACTCCCTGATACGGGCTTCTTCAATACATTGTATTTAATTTTGTTTGCTTAGGAAGCACTTCATTCCTGAACCTATTTCTCCCTTCACATGCTAAGTGTGTTAAAGGCGCAAATAGGATTTGAAACCCACAGCGCTGCTAGATAAGCTATTTTACTTTTTTTTTTTGTGTTTGTCAATAACCAAAAACAATGTTTCTGCGTCACTCGTTTCATTTCTGTATTTAGTTCACAAGCAAACTATTAACTGAATTGTGTTTAAAAGTACTGTATATAAATATTAATTCAATAGCTGGTAATGGTAAAACGCCACTTTTCACGACAATGATTCTTTTTTTTTTTTTTTTTTTTTTTTTTTTTTTAAAGCATGTCATTTCTCGAGCCTGCCCTCGCATTAGAAAAAGTTAGAAGCAAACACGAAAAACACAAACAAACAAACAAACAAAAAAAAGTTCTCAATATATTTTTCTATATTAGTTGTCTGCTAGTTTTCCTGTTGGTTTGAAGGGTTTCACTGGTCAGAGAGGATGAGGAGGAGGACAAGAGTGGGGAAATGGTGACACTTGGCCCCCTCTGTTCTTCACTAACTGAGTGAAAGGTGAAACGCAGGACTGGATTATTTCAAACGCAGTATGGTGACGCCTCACTTTCATTAGATTGGTTTAGGAGGAGAAGGAGAACGGGCCACACTGTGGAGGAATCAGCTGCTGTGCTGTCTCGGCTGTAAGAAAACCAAAGCCACATTGATCTGAATTCAGCAGCACTGTGCTCTCATTTAGATTTACCTTCTTTTTATTGTTGGTATTTAACCCTGAAACCAGCTGATGTTCGCATGTGCTGGAATTGTTGCCTTTACAGTTACATCGTTGTACTGAATCTTATGCCTGGCTTCACCTTGCCTTCAGTTTCGCAGCCTTCTGCACTGGTCCCAGCTTGGAAAAAAAAAACCTTCTTTTTTAAGTACCTACATTCATTCAACCTTTATTTAGGCATACACAGCTCAGGCCATTTTGAGGCACACTGTGCAACTTATAACAATACCCTGTCGCTCGTCAAGCAAGACTTCCTGTTCTTGAAAATATCTTTAGACAAAGCAAGCGTAATCAAATTTAACATTTCGTATTTCTGGACAGTTTGAAGTGATGAGCGTTCTCCTTCATAGAGCAGTATCTAATGACTGTGAGGTGCTGGTCTGTCTTGTGTAGCTGAGTTGCAGATATTTACATATGTTTTCCGTCAAAAAAAGGGGGGGGGGGGGATAAACGGTGCTTTTCTGAAACTAGAACGACAAGTATCCCGATTAATATTTCTTTGACTAGTTGTAGCCTGATGACTTGCTCTCTCCTACCATCCACATAGTTATTTTCTTAGTAGTGAAACATTTTTGTAAATAAACTGAGTTAATATGTAACTTCTAAGTGTTAGATATGTGTATAGATTAATCTGTCTTATATGTTTAAGAACAGCACTTTGTCCAAAAAAGAAAGAAAATACAAAAAAATATATTTTTTTCTTCCATTTGCTGCTAAATGGCCTCGAGTGAATGCTGCAAGTGTACTTGACGACTACTTGCTTGGATAAGTCTATCACCTGATATGGCTAGGTCTATGAACTAGCAAAGGAGCACGTGTGCGTGGCCTGATGGAGGGGGTTTAGCTCTGCACACTTTTGGAGCCATGAAATGATACGAGATATTATGAGAGTGCGTATCATTGCTTGGCTTTAGGAAGCCCAGATGGGATAGGTCTATTTCCTGGTCAGGGTGTGATGGTATGTTTGTGGTCTTAAAACAACACAAAGAAAACAACAAAAAAAAAAGAGGGTTTTGATTCCAGGGCCCCTACATTGTTTCTGATGCTGACCCCCTTGGCGTCATGCTTCATTTGCCTTCAGTAGAGGTTTCCTATGGAAAAACTGATTCTGCTTTGGCTTCCTCTTCAGGGTGATGTACAGTGTAGACACATTTCTCCAGAGAGCTATATTGTTATCATTTGTAAACTGATTTCTACTTGTGACTTAAAGAGGAGAGGTTTTAGCCTTGGGCGGCCAGGAGGAGCTTGTTTGAAAGATGATTTTCCTGGCCGCCTTGGGGGAAGTTACTATATCACTGTACTGTATGGCAAGCCAATTTACAAATAAAGACTCAATCCGGACACTTATTGCCTTCTGAAATAACTTCACACACAAATCAAAATAACATGGCAGACGTGTTTGTAGCTCTGGTTTATGACATTGTCCTGCCAGTCTGGTAAACAACAACAACAACAAGCCTGATTGGCTCAAACCAACCTTGACTGAAGTAGCAGACATGGTGGTGAACCGTATCTGAAAAATGGCTTCAAAAGTCTGAACCACTCTAGCATTTGTGTCTTTACGATGATATTTGAAGCTTTTTATTTTAATTTTTTTTTTTTCAGCTATGATTTGAAACCAGGTCTGGTAGGGGGGTCATCAGTGGTTAAACGGTCGCTGGTTGACAGCCGGCTGACAAACGAGGCCTGCGCGTTGCGTTTTGCTGTCGATCCACGAGGCTGTTTTTAGGAAAGAGTCCTCGCAGGTTTTTACTGGATAGGCGCGAGCTGTGCAACTTTACATTCAAACTAGGAGACTCTGTGGCATTTTACTGTCAAGGAAATGAGTGAAAATCCACGCCAGTTAAAAAAAAGAAAAAAGAAACAAAAAAAAAAAATCTATTATTATTTTTATTTCTGACAAAGGAAAAAAAAAATCCTATACAGTAAACTATTAAGCTAATAGAGTGTGTAACTTTGTGCTACTCTTGTCCAATAAAAGCTAAGTGGATCCATAAAGCTCTTCTTCAGCAAATCAGGGTAATATTGTTCTTCTATTTGACATGTGATGACGTATAAAATCTAAAGATTATATATTTATGTATTCCAGTTATCGTCGCCATTCTTTACTCTGTACAAAAAAACAATATTGTCTGTCTGTGTGTTCTGAATTATTAATGTCAATCACTATGGTGCAATTCTCGATACACAGTAAGAAATAAAGGCCAACAGACTTTTCGACAAGAATTCACAAACTGAAAAATCTGCAACATTCTCCCTTCATGAAGGATTTGGCTCTGATGTCCAGCTGGGACGGGGTTTGTCGCATGGTGCTCGTTCTGTTTTTAATCGTCCCCTCCCCAGATCCTTTTCACCAGTCGGGACTTTCTGTTCATGGCTTAATTTAATGTTGGACCAGTCAGAGGAGGACTTACTCTTGTTCAAAACAGCAAGATGATGGTGATCATTACCAGTTTGTATGGCAGATGTTTGTAAAGGTCAGTCTCCTGGATTTGACAGCACGAGCCAGAGTTGTAGAAGCTGAAAACACAAATCATTGTCCGACTGTGCAGTTGCCTCATTACTGTTTTAGCATCGCGAGGGTAATCGTTGCATTGTTTTCTCATAAAATTGGAATATTTTGCATACTTTCTAGGAATTTTCTTTCAGTTTTCCTGAATATCTTAAAAAAAAAAATTGGTGAAAGCCTCTTGCTGGCTGTGTTGTCAAAAATCAAGAGTCTGGCTTCTGGTTTCGTTTGTATTGGTTTCAAATGTTTATTCCTGTCGTGTTTGAACCCTCGATTGTAAAAGCCGCCTCATCTTTAGAGGCGGCTGTCCTTGTTTTACCCCAAATGACAATGCAGCAGAAATAAACGCCTCTGCATGCCCATCCCTCTGCACAGCGCTGTGAGAGTCAAGTTAAGTGTGAAATAATTTGGACATCACATTAAGATTTTCAGTGTCGCAAATTTGTCGCATGGCTTTTGGGGCTCTCTGTACTCTCACGTGTATGATTTCATACTTGCTGCTATCGAATGAGCACAAAGAGACTTCAGATTTTTATTTTCTTTTAAGGGTGTCCACATTCACAGTATATTGACTCTTGTTTTTGATTTTTCTTTTCCATACCCTTTTCTTGACCGTCAGACCAACAGCGTTGCTCACCTTGCACTTGGTTTTTACACCTAACAAGAAAAATATATATTTAGAATTGTGATGCCTGATGAACCAGGTGCCTTAATCACTTATACAAAAACACAAATCTGCATTTATTTATCTTTTCAGTCTGGAGGGGATTTCCCTGCAGAAACAAAAGAACTGGGTTTTCCAAAACTTAAAGTTGAAGTACAATTATCTAAAGCTACACGTGTTGTATAAAGTTCAGCTTATTACAGCACACGGGAGCTGTTCGTCATGGTTGGAAAGTACAAAACTCCTGTAGGGTTACCCTTTAGTATTACAGTGGACAATTAATGCCGTTTTGGGAAACCTGGTTCCGGTTTTGTCAGTTTCTCTGCCCACTAAGCCACATTGTTGTGTTTTCTGTATTGGCTGCTGCTATCACCGCTGGTGTGTGTGCGTAGAGAAGAATCAATTTCCACTGTGTCCGAGACAGAGGGGACACTGGCTTTTTACCCGCTCCGTAACGATACATTCTTCTGAGGCGTTGACACAGAGCACTGTGTCGCTGCCTCCTGAGATCTTTTTGCGATGGAGAAAAACAAAAACAAAAAAAAATTCCGTTTTTTGAAACTTTCCTATAAAGAAGTGCCAGCCCCTCCGTGAAGTCGGTGTCAGCGCCGAGTCGCAGGTTCGTGGATGACGCGACGAACTGAGCATGGAGGCGAACCGTGGTGCTACTCTGACCGTGGCTGGGTGCTACAGGAACATGGCTGTGTTTGAATTGTTAGCCATATTAGTCCTTCTGTTGGATGACTCGTGTTTTTTCTGACTGCTGCACTGCTGTGTGCCGACATAGCGAGGTATAACTCTGCTGCTGCTTTTGCCCATGAATGTAGACTAGTCTTCCTCAGCAGGATCACACAGAGCGTCTGTTTGTTCGGAAGCTCGCAGGGAGACTCTGGTCATCAGGAGAGAGAAAGATCTTGAATGTCGTATCTTTTAAGTGGCCACCTTTGCTTTTGTGTTTGAACTTCTATTTTTTTTAAATTTAATATGCTCTGATATTTATGCTCTTAACCGTCAAAAGTTGCACGTTTACTATGTTCCCCCCCCCCCCTAAATTATGTTTTGTCATTTTCTTTAATCCCAGTGTTCCAAATGTTTTTTTTTTTTTTCTATTTATTTATGAAGTCCAGTAATTTTAAATGCAAGGAGACGCCGATGTAGACTAAAGCTTTTCCACGGAATAAGGCGCCCCACAAGTCAGAGACGTGTCGGGAGCGAAATCAAAGTCACAATGAAACCAAAATTACTTTTAATACCAATATTTCTCTATCCTTTGCAGCTGTTTTGGCACTAATTAATTAGCAGGAATCTACCTATTAAGTGTTTTCTCTGATAAAAGCTCAGCAGATATTGTCTCTTTAGTTGAACTCACTCAAAGCATTTCATATTATTCAGTTTGTTCAAAAATAAGAACTTTGGGTCCAAGTATTTCCTAGAAGTGACGCTTGCTGTGAGGCTGCAGGCAGACTCCAGTGATATAATTTGTTCAGGTTGTAGTTATACTCAAATATTTCTGTAAAAGTCCCCTTGCATTGATTAAAAACTTTTGGTCATCACAACAAGGCCTTAAAGCATCTTAGAACTTGGTTATAACTTCAATCCGCCCTCCCCCATTTGTTTATTCCACCGATTTGCAAATATGCAAAAATTTCACCTCTGTATACTTTTTAAAAGCGGAGACAGGATTTCATTGTGAGTTTGATCAGTTCTCCGTTTGTGAGGCTCTTAAGGTGTTGGTTTGTTGTGGTCAGAAGCCTAAAACCTGTTGAATCACCGAACAGAACCTCGCCTTGACGCGAGACTTTCTTGCGACTTTGGACTGAAGTTTGGTGCTTCACAGCCTTAGCTCAAGTTCGACGTCGGCCAACTTGCTGTCTTGAGCGTCCGTGGAGAAAACGTAGTGAGTTTTGTGGAAAAACTTGACTTGTGCACCGGAGATTTCCACACCCCATGTGTTTGCTTTTTGAAACAAGCTTTTAATGTGTATGCCTTTTTCCTTCCTTTATTTTGAAGAAGTGCTTTGGTTTGCAGCTGTCTCTTCTGAGAGCCCCAGAGATTTAGACAGGGGTCATTAAAGGGCTGGTGGGCAGAGACCCCCCCTCACCCTCTCCTGCAGTGAATGATGGGAGAGGGATTAATTTCCTCTTCTGTAGACTGATTTTACTAAGCAACTCACCCCACAATAAAAAAAATAATAAAAACTTACGGTTTGTGCACAGGTCCAACTCATCATTCAACACAGCAGTGATTTACATCTCCTTCCAGACTCGCCAAATAACACACGGAAAAAAAAGAGACGTTTTAAGTTTTATCGTTCCGTTTCTTTTCTCTGATTCTATAATTTCTCGATGGGACGATTTTATAGGAAACCCATACAAGCCCAAACATGTAGAGGCCGTAAGAAGTGTCATCATCCTGAGCTCCACGGCTACACGCCGTTGTTCCGATGTTTCTGGTCTTGTATGGAGACATTGGATTTGATCGACAGCATGGGATCTTTCTGTAGTTCGTCCTGTGTGTGTTCCTCTTCCCGGTCTCAATAGGAAGGCTGTACTTCATTGCTAACTGCTCTTCAATAGATCTCTTGGTGATTTAATTTCATAAACCTACAGAAAGAGTATCCTGCTGAGACTAACTCGATCCTCTCTTTAGCAACGACGTCTATATTTGTAGTTCACATATATGCCTGTTCAAAATACAATATCTTGATGTGTTATGTTGTATAATAAATGTCGTGCTGGGTTTATACTTTTGTTTTGACATTGTCTTTTTTTTCTCCTCCTCTAAGGCACAGTTGGTTTTATGCACAGGCGTGGAAATGTAAGGCATTTTTCTTGTTTGTACTGTAAAGGCCCATTTCTGTTTCAGTTTATTTTGTTTTAGTTTTCTTGTCTCTGGCTGCTCAAAATCCTGTGGGCGCCTGCCCTGAATCTGTTGTGGTTTTTTTGTTTGTTTTTTTCTAATATTTTGTCAAATCATCTTATCTTGTATCAGCCGGGTGTTGGTACTGCAGCTCTGCTTGTAACCACATTAGTCTGATTATGTTTATTGATTTTATTGTCAAAATAATAAAACCATTAGCACCGAACTCCATGTCGTTTCATTCACTTAAGGACTTGGATTCTTGAATCCATTCTTTTTTTTTTTTTTTTTTTGTGTGTGTTTTCATGATTTTAAACATTTGTAGTCACATCTGGTATAAATTTGAATGTTCGATTATAATTGTTATGCCGTTTAAAATAAATGTAAAAATAAATATATATAAAATAAAAATAAATGTACTTGACGTTTTAGAATAGAATAGAAACAGCCTTTATTGTCCCATTGGATGGGAAATTCAAGTGTAACAGCAGCAACAGATAAAAAGATTCACACAAAAAGTTCCTAAAATGTAAAAACAATATTTAAAGAAAAAAAAACTATGTAAAGAAATAAGATGAACAATATCAATAATGTTCAAGGTGTATTGGAACACACAATACAGTGCATCCTAGAAAGATATATATATATATTTTTTCATTTACCCTTTATTTATCCAGGTTAGTCTCATTGAGCCACGAGAACTCATTTTCAAGAGAGACCTGTTAG
>JARVGQ010000390.1:14918714-14929414 GCA_031762355.1 Hypsolebias martinsi | reverse complement strand
ATATGGACAAGCTGTGAGGTTTAAATAGTTTTGTCAAGCTTGATATTAGTCTGTATTTCTTTATAATTATTTTAGGGGAAATAATTTAATTAATGTGATTATTTTGTGATGTTTTAAGTGCAAAAGTAACCTGAAACAACTAATTTGATGTATATTGATGCTGTTACACATCAGCAAAGCTAAGGAGCATGGATAAAAAGTGTAGAAAGTTAGAAGAAATATGAGTTTGAATGTCCATTTGCACCCGGACAGGTGACTGATGGATGAACCTCTCGGCCAACTGCAGGAGAGAAGACTCCAACAATCCATCAACAAGCACAGCCAACCACCGATCACTCTGCAGGGTGGAGCAGCATCCACCCTCGCTTTGGCTGGACACTCGCACAAACGCACACTTCCACACAAACAGGCTGACAGATGCACACAAAATGAAGCGTGCAGAGTTTGGGTAACGAAGCACAAAGTTCTCGCCTAAAATGAACTTCCATGGTTTTGTTGTCATTTTTTTTACTTTTCAGACTTTTCCCAGCCCATTTTTACTCCCCGTTCTTTTCCTACCACATTCCCAGGCTGTCCCACTGCAGAGCCTGTGTTTTCAATAGAGTATCATGTCTGACATAACCCAAACCAGAACCTGACACTGCAGCTACAACCACAGGAGACAGACAGTGGGAGACTTCAGGGACCAACACAAATCCAGGAAGCACATGACCCCTCTCTCTTTTCCAAATTCTCTTTTTTTCTGTTTTGTCTATCTGTTATTTTGATTTTGGTCTTTCTTTACCTCCTGCTCGTTTGTGGTGGTATGTGGTACGCCTCAGACTATTGTCTCTCAAATGTGAACGTTTTCTTAAATCAACTCCAGTTTGTTATGGAAAATCAGATAGGCCATGGTTTTTCATATTTTTGTTTCTTTTTTAAAATTTTATAAATGGCTCAACTTTTTATTTATAACTAGATGCAAAGAGGGCTGTATTTGCCTTGTTCTTTTTTTTTGTTTGTTTTTGATTTTTCTCAATAAGCTTCCTATAGTGTTGTCAAAAGGAAATTATTGTTCAAATTCAGGCTAATGCTACTGTTTACATCTATTAGTTTGTGAGCTAGCGATATCGTACAGAACACAAAGTTTGGCTCAATACTCTATTTTTTCCACAGAAAAATGTTCAACTAAATATTTAGACTTTTCTTAGAAAGACAACAATGTCATCAATAAATCTTTAGACTTACTTTGGCTTTATAGATTTTATTTTTATGCTGATGAAAACCACATATAGGGTGTTCTCCACTGATGACAGGAGGTTTGGCACACAGCTAAACAAATATATAAAAATATTCTTTCCTTTCACATACAACCAGTGTAGGCATCTGCTGAGCAAACATTGTTCTCAAGTCTAAAAAAGTTAAGTCTGGTCCTCTGGACATTCACAAAACAAAACAAAACAAAAATAAATTGTAGAAAAATTTCGACGTTCGTCCAAAAGACTTCTTCAGTCTGTTGTTCTGTTTTCTTTAACAAGACATAAAGAGAAGCGTGGGGACAAATTACCATATTGTTTGCTCTATAAGTCACAGTTTTTTTTGCATTATTTACATGCCCTGCAACTCATTGGCTGAAGCCACGTATTTATGGATTCCCTCCCATATTTATAAACCTTTCTTTTTTTTTTTTTTTTTGGCTGAGATATGACCGTTTTCCTTCATTCTGACTGAAACAAATTCAACAGTACCATTTTCAGCCACTAGATGGCAGCAGTGTAGTAAGGCATGCTGTTGTATCATGTAACAGGTAAAAGTGGCATTAATGACAAATTCAAAAAAGTTAGACTGAGACACACCTTTACTATAAAGTCGAGCAAACAAATAATTGTGCTTAGGTGTTTATCTTGTTAAATTTGGAAGAAATGAACAGCTGCTCATCCCTCTGCGGGTGCCCGCTTACGCAAATCGGGTTTTGAAATGCAGCTGATTTGACCATCAAAGTGCATTTATTAAGCAAAAGTTAGACTGAGACACACATTTACTATAATTTCGAGCAAACAAATAATTGTTTTAAGGTGGTTATCGTGTTAATTTTGCACAGCGACTCGTCTCGTGCATGCATTTACTTCTGTGTATCGAGTTTTGAAAAACAGCTAATTTGACCATTAAAGCACAAAAGTTCAACTGAAACACAACTTTATTATAATTCTGAGCAAACAAATATTGTTTCAGGTGATTATCTTGTTAAATTTTGATGAAATGTGCAGCGTTTCTCCTTATTTTTTCCTCCCTGTCTGCGTGCTCCTGGGAGCACCGAGGCAGTGAATATTTTTGAAATACAGCTGATGACTGTTAAAGTTATTTTATTACGCAAACATTAGACTGAGACACACCTTTACTGTAAAGTCCAGCAAACAAATACATGTTTTTAGGTGTTTATCTTGTAAAATTTTGAAGAAATGAACAGCGGATTGTCCCTCTGCGCATGCATGTTTACGCAAATCAGGTTTTGAAATGCAGTTGATTTGGCTGTCAAAGTGCATTTATTAAGTAAAAGTTAGACTGACACACCTTTACTATAATGTCGAGCAAACAAATAATTGTTTTTAAGTGTCATTCTTGTTAAATCCTTGTTAAAGTCCTCCCATGCACTCTCCCACGGCCGCCATTTGGCAGCCCAGCGATTTTTGGCACAACACAAGCCCACATTGCCACATTGTCAGCGGTTACGTGAAACAAACACGATGCATCAGCGGTGACGCATGATAGATGCAACGTATACGGCAAAGCAACATATTTATGGATTGTTCTACTTTTTTAGACAAATATGGACTGACGCAACTTATAGGGTGGTGCAAGGTATACGGTAGAAAATGCAGTATCTAAACGAAAAGGCATTGCCTCCCATGAGACCACAGCTTCAGACATCTCCGTCTCCCCATGTCTGTTTGTTTGTTTTACGTGGACAGACTGTACTGAAATGTAATTTTGTTATGTTTCAGTGCAACGACAATAAAGCTGATTCTGAAACTAATGTTTTGTTATTTATTCCTGTACAACTCTGGCTTGAGACACTGTCCCCTATTACATATTAAACAGCTCAGTTTGTTACATGTATCATATCTAGTTTATATAGAAAGTTTATAATTGTACGATAGATTTACTGATTACTTTTCATCCTTTTCAGTTTTACCATCTGCTGTTATGGATAAAACCTCAATCAAAGTAGAAAAAAAATAGCCGTGTAGATTTTTATTTCCCTTCTTGTCTTGCCCTTTCTGTAAGGTTGTGAAACTAGTTTAATTTAACTTTTATTAGTGCGTAACGACCGGTCATTGTCATTCATTTTAAAGGTAAAACACTCATTCAAAATAAGTTTTAAAAAAGTAATAAAAACACCTTGCTCCGTGCAGAACCCAAGGTCGGTGACAGACAACTTTTGGCTTCTTTGGTTTCTGTTGTCATACTTCTGGTAATTTGATGCAATGGTTGGAAACCGAGCTGCTGACAGGCAGGGTGGATCTCAGTTTAACAGCGTGTGGATGCATGTGTGTGTGTAAGTTTGTATGTGTTTTGTCTCCACGTGACGTGATCGGCCAGCAATGATGGCGTCACTGCAGCAACCAGGGTGTGGGGAGCCCAGTGTCCACACACACATTTGGACTTTTTTGTCCTGGTTTCTGTCAGTCATCTCACTCTTCTGATGTTATGAGAGTGAATTGATGGGTGGAGGAGGCTTATATGAAACACACACAATCTGGAGGGGTGTTAATGATGAATTATGGGTTTTTAATGTCTGACACGGCATCTGATCCAGAAAGAAAAGTTAGGTCATATAGCTATTAATCAAAAAAAGTAAAAAAAAAAAAAAAAAAAAAATCACTGTAAATCTGCATGTGTGTGTGCATGCATCTCATTTGTGATGCCTGCGTCCACACAAAAACAATTCCCCCTAGGCATTAGATCCACACTGTTGCTGCTTGTGCAACTCAAACACAAACAGCATTTAAAGCAAACTGAGAGAAATTAAGAGAATTGGAAACAAAACGCTGTAACTTCACAGAAAGTGTTCTGAAGAGGAGGTGAAGACAAATAGAGAAGGAAAGTGATGCAGATAATGACTTCCATATGAGAATGTCAGAGTGTTTTCCTGCTTGCTTCTTGGTGTAATCACATCAGCAGTCGGGCTGCGTCCAACTTTTCATAAATGCGAAGTATGCGGAGACTTTTACGATCCAACTTCCTTTACATAAACACGCCTTAGAAAAACAACTCAGCTGGATGTGACTGTGTGAGAGCTTTGTGGGGGAAAGTGTGTATATAAAAATATATTTATGCTTGTGCGTGTGGTATTCTGTGTTAGAGTGCTGACATGCTTTGGGTACAGCCCCATGTGTGTCGTTTAGATGGTTATTTCTACACTTCAAAAGATCTGAACTATCACTTCAAATATGATAAAACAGCTGCTGAGTATGGGGTGCCATTTGTAAAGTTACACAGTCAAAAATTAACAGCAATAGTTTAGTTTATTTAGCGTTTCATAAGAATTTTTTTTTCAAAGTCATATTTTTATTGATACATTTATAAAAGTCATAGTTCAAACCAAATATTTAATTTACAAGCTAAATATATAGTTTAAAAACTAAATACTTAACTTGAAAGCTAAATGTTTAGTTATCAAGCGAAATATTTAGTTCCACACTAAATATTTAGGTTACAAACTAAATGTTTATGTCCAAGCTAGATGTTTAATTTACAAACCAAATATTTAACTTGCAAGTTAAATATTTAGTTAGCAAATTGAATATTTATTTTGGAAATTAAACGTTTATATTGGAAAATAAATATTTAGGTTTACACTAAATATTTAGTTAGTGAATTAAATATTTATTTAGGAAAAAATGTTTAGTTATAAAAATAAACATTTAGGTCTGAACTAAATATTTAGTTAGTAAATTAAATAGTTGTTTTAGAAATTAAATGTTTAGCTTGGAAAATAAATATTTAGGTCTGACCTAAATATTTAGTTAGCAAATTAAATATTTAGTTTAGGAATTAAATGTTTAGCTTAGAAATTAAATGTTTAGTTTTGAAAATAAATGTTTAATTTGGAAATTAAATATTTAGCTTAGGCAATAAATATTTAGTTTGGAAATTAAATGTTTAGCTTTGACAATAAATATTTAGTTTGGAAACTAAATATTTATTTTACACCTAAATATTTAGTTCACTAACTAAATATTTAATGTGCAAGTTAAATATTTACTTTGTGGATTAAACACTTATCTTGGACATAAGCATTTAATTTGTAAACTAAATATTTAGTGTGGTGCTAAATATTTAGCTTTCTAACTAAACATTTAACTTGCAAGTTAAGTTTTTAGTTGGTAAACTAAACATTTAGCTTGAAAATTAAATCTTTAGTTTGGGACTATAACATTTATAAATGTATGAATGACGGTGAAAATATGAAAAAAAAAATCCTATTTTTTTCTTATTGAAGGCTAAATAAACTAAAAAATTGCTGTTAATTTTTGACTGTGTAACATTACAAACAATACCCCATAGCTGAGCAAAAGTAAGACACTACTGCAAAACTTGGATGTTAATATGTCTGGTGGTGACAAACAGTATTTATATATAATGTATTCAGGAGCATGTGAAACCCCCAGATATCAGATTTTGCCGTAAATGAACTGCATTGAAAAGAAGTTGCAGGTCTGCTCAAAGTTTGAGGCACCTGATGAACTCTGGACTTCACTTTTCTCCCTCGTGGCCTGGTCTCAGTTTACAGCAGACTAAACCTTGCACAGTGCAAGGCGTTATACACTGAAAAAGGCTCCCAGTGGCTGCTGCAGGGGTCAGCAGAGGCTGCAGACCTCCAGCATATGAGCTCTCAGCTGGCAGCGGGAGCCTGATGCGGGTTACACGGGAAATTTGTTGAGAAACCAGAAAGCAGTGAGTGTGCGTGACTTTTTTTTTTTCTCCCGGTAAGCTTCCAGTACTCAAATATTGACAAATTTAGCTAATATCTGGAGTTAAGCTGTTCACATGTGCCACACACAAACTCTCCAAACACCCACACTGCTCATGTTGTCCAGGCTAAAGCATTAGTAAACTGGCTCGGGTTCAACAGAACCACTCGGAAAGAGTTTTCTGGAGGAGTGAGCTCTGCCTTGAGAGGTTAAAGTCACATAAATGTCTGTTTTTGTAAACTGAAAAACAGCATAAAGATCAAATTTTTTTAGTTTAAAATTGGTTGTTTAACTACAATTATAAATAAATCTTTGGTTTGAAGTAAACCTTTGCACTGATTCTTTCACACCATATCTGCAAAGGTCCGTATGTCATTAACAAAACACTGAAATAAACCTGGCTCTTCAACAAAAGTCACATGGATGTCAACCAGGACAAATCTTAGAGACTTGGACTGTTTTTAATCCACTCAGTCATACTTTACACAGCAGCAGCTGCTCGACCTGATCATTGATATCCAGTTGCTGTCATCTGTTGTTACCGATAAACACTTTTTATGATTTTACACTGGCACCGCCTCAACATGGCTACGGACAAGCAGATGGTCAAATTACTTATGATTGTGGTGTTTTAAAAACAAATCTCTCGTGAGTAATAAAGTTTTGTTCAGACAAATTTGACATTTTTATATGTACAAATGTGCACAATTAAAAAAATATTCTTTATATGAATTTGTCAATGGACAATTTAGCTAAGCGTTATAATATGTTAGCTTGATGATTTTAGCTATTCTACCAAACAAATTGCTGATAAATCAGTCACTGACTGCTGCAGTTGTATAAATGGAATTGTGAAACATAAGAATATTGTACACAGACAAATATCAAATACAGTATCACATATCTCTACTGTAAAAGAGGGGTTGAGATACTCTCATCACTCTTATCTTTTACACGGCAGAGATGCCATCATGGACAACAAACCAGAAGGAGTTTCTTAGTAATTATCAACAGAATGATGTCATTTTTATTTAATTTTATCTGCTTATCTAAGCTTCCTGACAGTGGGTGATGACATCAGTGGGTACTAAGTGATGATGTCACAACTCCAGATTAAAAACACAGGATTACTCAGAGTGTAAATTGAAATAAAGAAGTGAAACCAGGTCACTGCAGTCATGAAGTCCCCTTTGTGCCGTGTGACACATCAAAATAGATCATATATTGGTTGTCGTTACAACAAAACCTTTTTATATGAGACAATACTCCTAGTGCTGTGCAAAAAGTTTCATCCCTAAAAATAATTATTGCTCTTTGTCATGAAAGGTGAGAAATCTGTATGTGTGTGTGTGTGTTTGTTTGTCTGTCTGTTAGCAAAATATTCAATTAAACATTGAGCAGCTTTTAGTGAAACCCTCAGAAACAATACATCTATAGCCAATTAACGTTTGAAGTAATCTTAACTCACTATGGTTGCCACAGATTAGAAAATATAAAAATAACAGAGGTCATATTTGAGCGTGATCCACAACACACACTCTGAGTGTTAACAGCTTGTGGGATTGAGTGTAGCCTTTTTTTTTTAACATTCATTTATTCATTCATTTAAAAGAAACAAAATAAATAAAATAAATTATTCAAAAAGAAAAAAACACTGAATTAAAATGGTGCAGAAAGAAGAAGAAAATTCTTAAAATATCTGCCCCTTTTTAAAAATAAATAAATAAATAACTTTAAACAAACAACAACCTATGCTGGAACAATCTCCAAATTGAAAACAAAAAAACATCAGGCATCCTTCACCTGGCACCATACCTTACCAACAACTTTAACTTAATCATATATTTTAATAATCTTTTTAAACATATAAATTGTTTTAGAAATTATTTATGGTGATATCAAGACAATTTCACAATCATATTCCCTGAAATACAACACAGCTCCTTCATTTTAGTTCTAAATGGAGGTTTTACAAACATTTCCATTCCCTTAAGGTTATAATGACTTTCTTTTTTTTTTTTTTTTTTTTTAAACAAATTTTAATTTAATGTTTGGGGGTAATATTTTTTATGATCTTTATACATTACTTGCAAATTACTCTATTCAACCAATTCATAACATTTTAATAATTTCAACTGATGAAATACCATATTTGTTGGGTGACCGTATAGCACTTCACTAATAATTCTTATATTTCTTTTTGTAAATTAAAAATAGGATTTGTAATTGTTTTGCATGCTTTCCCCCAAACTTCAATACAATATATTAAATATGGAACAATCATTACATTATACAGTATATTCAAAGCTTTGTCATTCAAAATTATTTACTTTATACAGTAATGCAATTGATTTAGCTATTTTTATTCTTAAGCAATTTATATGAGATTTCCATGTCAGCTTCTCATCAATAACGACACCCCAAAATTTTATTTCATTACCTCTATGAATTTCAATACTGTCAGTTTTTAATGGGACTTGGATCATTTTCTTTCTGTTAATATCTTGTACAGTAGTTTGTTTTTTTCCAAGTTTAATAACTTATTAAGTTGGAACCAAGTTTTAATTTTTACCACTTCTGCTTGTATCATCTCTAACATTCGTTCAGTAACTTCACCCGAACAAGAAAAATGTATCATCTTCAAATAAAACACACTTCAAAAGCCCTGACACATCAACCAGATTATTCACATACAAAATAAACAACTTTGGTCCCAACACAGAGCCCTGAGGAATTCCACATCCATTAACACAAAATTCAGATCTTACATCATTTACCTTTACAAACTGTCTCCTATTATTCAAATAACTGGATACCCACTGTAGTGCTAATCCTCTAATGCCATATTTATTCAGTTTTTCAAGGAGAATGCTGTGGCCAATAATGTGGAAGGCCTTTTTTAAAATCAACAAAAACACCAACACAATAATGTTTTTCATCAACAGCATTTATCTCTTCTATTAGTTCCATGAGAGCCATTGATGTTGAATTATTTACATAATGCAATTAGTGAGCACACATTTCTCACCATTCTTATAAATAGGAACTATCTTTGCTATTTTCATAATTTCTGGAAATGTTCCTGTTGAAAATGGTAAATTACATATACAGTATATGCAAATGGTTCAATAACATAACTCATTATATTCTTTACAAACATCATGTCCATGTCCATCCAGTCTTGTGATCTTTTATCTGCAAGATTTTTCACAATACTCAGTATTTCTTCTTTATCAGTGTCATTGAGAAAAATGCTGCTGGCACAACCCATGACTGTATGACTGGATGAAACTAAATTAGGTTTTTGCTGATTCAACAGTTTGATATATTCAAGTGTTCTTGCATGAAATCTGATTGTTTTAGGTGTGACTACAGTAAAATATGTAAATCCCAAGTATTTTTAAAATCCCTGTTAGGGATCTGCCTTCAGAATGTTTAACTTCAGGTTAATTCCCATTTATTACAAAAAATTTCGAAAGTCAACCTGTTTTTTGGCGCGTGAGAAAAATGACGCCAATGGTGCAATACGGACATACGTTACCAGGTCATTGAATAACTTCCTTGATAAGTTTGTGTTCAGTGGGTACACCTTTAGGTTGCACATCCTCGGAACCTCAATTCCCGGGTGCCGTGTTGGCCTTGAATATTCATGCGAACCACTTCACTTGTTTCCCACTGATGTTACCTCTCATTAAGACTCAAATGAATGGCAGAATAACGCAGGAAGTATCACAAGGACATACGCAACTCTTACTCTTGACAATCAACCTTGTTTACCTTCAGTGAGCAGTTACGTTCTCTGTTTATTCCCGGAGACAAATCTTTTAATACCCCCTCGTATTGAGCAAATTCTCATTTCAGCCATTACAAAAGCATCATTTAAGGCTTCTGATGGAAAATACATCAGGTTGAAATAAACTGAAATTATCCCTCAAGGTCACCTGACTTGATGGGTTGGTGCAGAAATACAAATAGACTCTGGTCAGCTGAACAGGAGGCTGGAAAGTAATTGGAAACACGAACAGTGAAAACCTCAAACTAGAGAAAGAAAGAAAGCACCTTTATGAACAGGAGTACGAAAAGGGAGGGTGGTTCAGTTTGAGTCCGGCCGACTATAATCTTCCTCGAATGGCTCCGGCTCTGTGTTTGCTATCATTTGTCACATGGGCGCAGTGTTATGGGTTCAAACAGAAATTTGCAATGGCTCACTGCACTCCAACAGCATGGTTTTCCATCCCCGCTCTCCTCTGGCCCACTTTCATTATCCTCGAGGTATTCAAGGAGTAATGGCTTCTAGGAGTACAAACCTGTGGGCCATTTCAAGTTCTCTGGGCAGACCTTCAAAGTCATTGTTCGGTACCTGCATTGCGCATGTTTGGAAAAACGCGGCTGCATTTACTCACACCATTTAGATTCTTTGATGGCGGCACATATTTTTCTTATTTTTTAGAGGTAAATATTCTAATTTCTGCTTTTTTTTCTTCATTTAAATCTACATATCAGTTGTTTCTTTCCCAGTGTGCATGATGGTAGATATCAAATTCTCTGAATGCCAGGGTTTCAGACCATGGGCGATGCTAGAATCAGCCCTTTAGGGGTACCTAGCCCCCATTATTTACAATGGTTCTTGGCTTGAACAATGCAGTGGCCATTGGCATCCAAAGCATTTGTTAAGTGTGTGTGTGTGTGTGTGTGTGTGTGTGTGTGTGTGTGTGTGTGTGTGTGTGTGTGTGTGTGTGTGTGTGT
>JARVGQ010000390.1:14901093-14916323 GCA_031762355.1 Hypsolebias martinsi | reverse complement strand
CATTTGATTTCATTCTGCAACTGAGTAATGAGAAATACCAACAAAATTAATATAGATTAACCTCTGATATGCACAACTACATTCATGCTGCAGGCAAAAGCAAATCAAATCTGATTTTTTTTTTTTTGCCCACATGTGACCTGTATTAGATTTTTCCATGACATTCAAAATAAGACAAATCTATTTTTTTTCTAATCTGACCCAGGTCTTTTTCATATATGGTACCAGAGTTATGAACAAATATTTGAACAAATATAACGTATATTGGATGTGTAATCTGAAAATAATTACATAAACATTAATTTTAAACACAACAGCCACTTCCCAGCATGTGAGCTGCCTCTTCAAGTAAACATTTCTGCGTCTACCCTTTAAAAAACCTCTTCCCCCTAAAAAAGTGGTGGGGGTGACTGCCGAGCTAACTAGCAGTCGTACGCTGGCAGGAGTCCACAGGCAGCCAGCCGCCATGAACAGATGGAGGAGGTACCTGGAGATTTCACATATGCAGATGGACAACAGGACAATGAATTCAGTGGAGGAGTGTTGGCTCAGAACCATGAAGTAAAGGGGGGTGGAGTAACGCTTTACAGAAGCAGTGTGGGGTGGGGGTGGGGTTGGAGAAGTGGTATGCCACCAACACTATTTGTAGTGGAGGTGATGTGCTGCTGACCTCAAATCGGGATGTCGTGGGTCAGTGGGCAGAATACTTCGAAGACCTTCTCAATCCCACCAGCACGTCTTCCACTGAGGAAGCGGAGCCTGGGCACTTTGGGTCGGGCTCTTCAGTCTCTGGTGCTGAGATCACTGAGGTGGTTAAAAAGCTCCTCAGTGGCAGGGCCCCAGGGGTGGATGAGATTCGCCCAGAGTTCCTTAAGACTCTGGATGTTGTGGGGTTGTGTTGACTTACACAACTCTGCAATATTGCGTGGACATTGGGAGCAGTTCCCCTGGATTGGCTGACTGGGGTGGTAGTCCCCCTATTCAAAATGGGGGACCGTAGAGTGTGTTCCAACTACAGGGGGATCACGCTCTTAAGCTTCCCTGGTAAGATCTATTCAGGGGTTCTGGAGAGGAGGGTCTGTCGGATAGTCGAACCTCGGATTCAAGAGGAGCAGTGCGGTTTTTGTCCTGGTCATGGAACACTGGACCAGCTCTACTCCCTCAGCAGGGTCCTGGAGGGTGCGTGGGAGTTTGCCCAACCAGTCTACATGTGGTTTGTGGCCTTGGAGAAGACATTTGACCGTGTCCCTCAGAGAGCCCTGTGGGGGGTACTCCGGGAGCCCTGTGGGTTTACCCCAGGAATATGGGGTACCAGGCTCTTTGATACGGGCTCTTAGGTCCCTGTACGACCAGTGTCAGAGCTTGGTCCGCATTGCCGGTAATAAGTCGGGCTCATTTCCAGTGAGAGTTGGACTCTGCCAAGGTTGCCCTTTGTCACAGATCCTGTTCATAACTTTTATGGACAGAAATTCTAGGTGCAGCCAAGGTGTTGAGGGGGTCCGTTTTGGTGGCCTTAGGATCACTTCTCTGTTTTTTGCAGATGATGTGGTTCTATTGGCTTCATCAGGTCCTGATCTACAGCTTTCTCTGGAGCAGTTTGAGCAGAGTGTGACACGGCCGGGACGAGGATCAGTTCCTCCAAATCCGCGGCCAAGGTCTTGAGCTGGAAAAGGTAGAGTGCCCTCTCTGGGTCGGGGAGGAGGTCCTGCCTCAAGTGGAGGAGTTTAAGTATCTTGGGGTCTTGATCACAAAAGAGGGGAAAATGGAGCATGAGACTGATAGGCGGATAGGTGCGGCGTCAGCAGTGAAGTGTGCACTGTACCGGTCTATGGTGGTGAAGAGAGAGCTGAGTCAAAAGGCAAAGCTCTCAATTTACCGGTCGATTTATGTTCCTACCCTCATCTATGGTCATGAGCTTTGTGTTGTGACCGAAAGAACGAGATCACGGATACAGGCGGCCGAAATTAGTTTTCTCCGCAGGGTGTCTGGGCTCTCCCTTAGAGATAGGGTGAGAAGATCAGTCATCCGGGAGAGACTCAAGAGTAGAGCCGCTGCTTCTCCACATCGAGAGGAGCCAGTTGAGGTGGCTCGGACATCTGGTTAGAATGCCTCCTGGACGCCTCCCTGGTGAGGTGTTCCGGGCACGTCTCCCCGGGAGGAGACCCAGAGGACGACCCAGGACACGCTGGAGGGATTATGTTTCTCGGCTGGTCTGGGAACGCCTTGGGCTTCCCCTGGAGGAGCTGGCTCAAGCGGCTGGGGAGAGGGAAGTCTGAGCCTCCCTACTTAGGCTGCTACCCCCGCGACCTGACCCTGGAGAAGCGGAAGAGAATGGATGGATGGATGGATGGATGGACACTACATTTATTTTAATTGCATTTTTACTGTAGTTTGTTGTTTCTATTGCAAATGAGTCCTCGTGATTCGGTGAGTCACTCACTGTATAAATAAAGATTGAATGAATACCAACGCGGGCGTTTCGATGAACTGTTTTGATACTAACCTGATGGGATCGATACTTGAGTTAGTTTCACTTTTAGTACATCTATATGGTTTTATAGATACAGTACAATTGTGTGCCAGAGTAGGAGCAAGAGGCAAGATCAAATACAAAGTATAAGTCTTGGACAAAATCGTGTCAGATAACGATTTAATCGGCTCTGATTGCACAACGACCTCAGAATAGATACACACATGTTAACATGTGTAGCATTCACTCATGTAAACACCTGCGACGTGTGACATCACATCTTCTGCGCATGCGAGTCACATCAGGGCAATCAAAATTTATATTATAGACTGATAGTCATATTGAAAATATAATGTGAACAACCACACACTAAAAGAAGGGTCTGGGCAAAAAATTGGAATGGCACCTTGTGTGCCTTAAGGAGCAATTATAACTTTAAACTTTATTTACAGTTTTATAAAAAGTATATTTTCAGTCACTTAGTAAAGTCTGGGCAGCAGTGGACCACAGCAGTGGTCTTCTCTCCACTCACCTGTCTTTCAGTTTTCCCACTTCCGTTGAGTTACTAGACATCTTTTAGTGTTTGCCGTCTCAGGTTATCAGTTGCTTAGTTCTAAATCCTTGTCCTTATTTTGTGCTGCCTTTAATGTTTGTATTTGTTTGTGATGAAACCTTTAAAAAAAAAAGTCACATATATGTCTGAGAAGAGTGAATTAAATTGTAGCAGCTGTTTCAGGACAAGTTTTGGTGGTGACATCGAATTAAATATAAAGAAATCTGTTTCTATTTAACATAATTTCATAAACTTGGAGTCTGACATTTTGAAGACCTTCCTCTGAGAGTGATTTATGTCATGCTGTATATCATTTTGCCATTTTTGAATAGAATAATCCGACCTGCCCATTTTTATCTCCTCCTAACTTTACCTGCAAATTATGCCTTGCCATAGTGAGAACAGTTTGTTTGTTTTTGTTTGGTGTTAAATGTAATTGTTTTTAATCAAAAGAGGTATTTTTAATAATACATAATTATATTTGCCATCATTATTTTGTCTGCTGCGCTCTTTTACTTTTTCTCACCCAGATGAACATTTTAATTTTCAGTTACTCACCAAATGCATACTTAAACTAAACCAAAAGTGCCTAAATAAATCATTGTAATTGTTAAATTAATTTGTTAAACCAACAACTTTTAACTTTGGCTTTTGAAACCATAAATAAAGAACAGAACTTAATGTGTATGGGCACAAATTCCTATCTTATATATTCTGTGCTTGTAAATCAGACTGTGTGGTTGTGAATTAAGTTTTGTAAACTTATAAAATAAAACGGCTGAGAATTTCTGCTTTGAGCATGTGTAGATAGTATGACAGAACATTAGGGCCACGCTAAGGGAAAAAAAAACGTATTACGAGAAAAAAGTCATAAAATTACAAGAATAAATTTGTGACATTACAAGAATAAAGTCGTACAAGAACAAAGTCAAAATATAACGAGAATAAATTTGTAGTACTATGAGAATAAAGTCATAATATTACATGAACAAACTTGTAATATTATGAGAATAAACTCGTAATAAGTTCCTGGGTCTGCCCAAATATGTCTAATAAAGTGGAAAAATCCATAAATATGTTGCTTCGCCATATACGTCATATTTGTTACGCGTCACCACTGACAACACAGAAATGTGGGCTGGCGTTGTGCCAAAAACCGAATAGCTGCCGCAAGAGCGCGCATGGGACTTTAACAAGAATTTAACAAGATTAACACTTAAAAACAGTTATTTGTTTGCTTGACTTTATTGTAAAGGTGTGTCTCAGTTGAACTTTTACTTAAGAAATGCACTTTGACGGTCAAATCAGCTGCATTTTCAAAAGCCGATATGCAGAAACATGACCGCGCAGAGGTCAACTCGCTGTTCATTTCTTCAAAATGTAACAAGATAACCATCTTAAAACAATGATTTGTTAACTCAGCTTTATAGTAAAGGTGTGTCTCAGTTGAAATTTTACTTAATAAATGCAATTCAGTGGTCAAATTAGTTGCATTTTGCCAGGACGGCGCAGCGAAATGAAGCAGATTTGATGGTTGCTCCAGGCAGACAACGGAGGCCTCTTTGGCAAGCAGATTTGGTCATGAATAGCCACTTTTACCTATTACATGATACAACGGCATGCCATACTAATCCAGTGCCATCTAGCAACTGAACATGGTAGTGTTCAATATTTTCAGTCAGAAAGAATGAAAACGGTCATATCTCAGCCAAAAATTGGTTTATAATTATGGGAAAAATCCATGAATACCGGTACGTCACTTTGTCATATAAGTCGAAGGGCATGCAAATTATGCAAAAAATATGGTAGTCCTTTATCACTTTTGGGTCACTGTTTGTGAAATATGCCACTATCCATATGATGTCACAACTAAAGTTGTGAATGTAGCCTTTAATTGCAGTGCCATACAGCTTCAGTTTAGCATAAGAATCCATAGGCCACAGTGGGTTGGGCCCCTGCTATTGTACTGCCAACGTCAACATTCATCAGTTTACCGCAGTCATAAGACTGCTTTTTCATGTCAGAGTGGTGTTAATATTACAAGTTTTTTTCTGACAATACAGTATTAAAAATTTATTCTGGAAATATTACGAGTTTATTCTGGTAATAGTACAATTTTATTTTCTTATTGTTTCTACGTCATTCTCGTAATAATACAAATTTATTCTCGTAATACTATGACTTTATTGTCGTATGACTTTATTCTCATTCGTTATGTAATTTATTTTCTTTGTCTGGCCCTAAAGCTCAGTTGTAGGACATGAATGTGTGCATGTAAAAAACATAATTACAAAAGCTACTTTTTAAAATTTTTACAAACACTTACATGACCTGCAGCTCAGTAAAGTGCCACCCTGACCTCCAGAGTCATCTGTTCTCCAATTAGTTAAATTTGTGATTGGCATGACAATGACCAATCAGATGAGAGAAAGAAACATCATTTGTACTTTCAAGTTGAAACTCACATGCTAGTTAGGGAACTTGAGCGCAGAGTTTTACCGTATTTTTTGGACTATAAGGCACACCAGATTATAAGGCGCATTAAGCAAAACTAAAATACTTTGACAGATTTTTGAGTGCCGTGTAGTACATAAAATCAGTTCGAGGTCAGTAAGCACAACCACAATTAATTTATAAGACACACCTGATTATAAGGCTCACTGCTGATTTTTAAGAAAATTAAAGTATTTTAAGTGTGCCTTATAGTCCAAAAAGTATGGTACATGTTTTTTTGCTATGTACTTACAAAAAAACCTTAACAAAAAACAATTTGTGTCTTATAACTTGTGTAATTATTTGTTTTTACATGCACACGTTCCTATATCTACCCATGCTCAAAGCAGAAATTCTCAGCCATTTTATTTTACAAGATTACAAAACTTAGCACACAACAACTGAGGTTCATGAGCATTGTAGTCTGCAACCATGAATAAAAAGTTGAACAAGTTTCAGAATGCTTTTGCACTGCACCTGTTTTTTATTTTTTATTTTTTATTTCTTAATCAAAGCATCATCTTCTGAAAAGGTGGAACAATACCTCTGTTAAACTTTAGTCACATCGTGTTTAAAAAGAGTGAGTCAAAGCCGTCGCCAGAGTTCACCTGGCGCTCAAATGTGCGAGAACTCTGCATCAGCGAGTCGTCTGCACAAGTCGAGAACAATAACAACACTGAGTTATTTACGAGGCACCGTCATCCACATGTTTTCCAGATGCCAGATCAAGTTAAACATTTCTGAATTAAACGTGCTCTGATCAGTTCCAAGTCAAGTGAAAAAAGAAGATGGAAGCCGTTGATTCACTGCACGAATGTTTAGAGCAGCATCCTTTACTTGCCTTTTGAATGATTCCTGATTTTAAAACACTTCTGTGAGCTCAACCTCAAAAGACGGCTTATCATCATCCTAAAGGTTTCAGATTCAGCTGAAAGAGGTGGTGGGAAGGAGGAGGAAGATGAGAGGGTGGGATGTGTGTGTGTGCGTTTGTGTATGGACACACGTGTGTTCCTCAATTATGGGTTTAAGTGCAGCTTGCAGTGTGATGTAGTGATGGAGAGAGGATGAGAGGGATGAAAGAAGGAGAGAGGGGGAGAAACAAGAGGGAAGGTCCATTAGCTAATGGATGTCTTCAGTCCTGTTTAGTCAGACTTGGTATCACCAGACACACAAGAAACAAGGAGACGATATTTTTCTGAATTGTTAGAGCAGCTAACAGACAATTCTTCAGTTTACTGAAAAGAGGCCTCATATAATCCATCCCAGAAAACTGGTCACATCAGTTCTGAGGAGATAACAAACATGGATGCTCATTCATCACCTGTAAAGTGTGTGCGTGTGTATGGGCGTGCCATGACCCAGAACCTAAGTGGACATCTGTGGCTCCTCCCTGATCAGGCAGAGGAACTCCTCTCCCTCTTCTCCTCCTTGTCCCCACAGCCTGCGGTGTCGCTCACAGTGCAGCAGGTCTCGCCTGTTTCATCACAGGAATGAGTCACTGCTGGATTTGTATTGTTTCTGAAGTCACACACACACACACACACACACACACACACACACACACACACACACACACACACACACACTGATGTGTATCACCACACACACACACGCAGTGCTGATTGCCTCGCTCAACATATGAGCAACTGGAGATGTAACCCTTGCCCCTTGACCAACAAAATTAGGTGAACAAATAACAGAAAATGTATTTAAAGAAAAACGACACCTCTAAGACAGTTTTCAGCTGAAAAACATAATGTGTCTGAACCAGAAGGAACTTTTGGGCTTCATGATTTGATGGTTGATCCACTATTAATTAAATGAAATGAAATGAATGAATAAATAAATAAATAAATAAATAAATAAATAAATAAATAAATAAACTATGAGAAGGTGCTATTTATAAGACTGAGCTGAAACAGGTCCTCAGACTGAAGAAGTCTTGCGGATGAAAGACGAACATTAACTCTAAACTGGGAAGTTTTGTGTCTTTAAACAGAATCTCTTAATCATTTAATTTATCTAATTAAAAATTTGGGCTTAGAACAGAAGTCTTTTGTAAAATAAATACAGTAGTCCCTCGCTACTTCGCAGTTCGACTTTCGTGGATTCGCTCTTTCACAGTTTTTCATTGTATGATTGTGCACGATGCAGGATTGTCAACTTTAATATTACTTTGTACTCACATGATTGGTATGGTATGGGATAAGAAGTTAATGGAAAAAAAAACTTTGGACAGGCGCTGCCATTTTGTACGGTGCCCCAGAGGGGACATGGGGGTATTATTATTATTATTATTTTTTTTACTTTTGCATTCCCTCGCAATACTTTTGCATTCCCACACAAATGTTTTTGCGTTCCCTCGCAATACTGTACTGTATATAGTGTTACCTCACAGACAACAAGGTTCCTCCCTCAAAGAAACTGGTCATGATTTAATGGAGTTTTGTTTAGAAATCAGCCTTAAATATAAGGATATCCAGTGTGTGCTGCAGTGGTAACATTAGCTTTACGTTTTACGTGGGTTCAGGGCTTCCTCATTCAAGCTGACGACGCAGTCAGTCTGATTTCAGCTGTTCTCAGTCTGTCCCTACAAGGAGCGATGGTTCTCTTAGGGACCGTCAACATCAGGCTAATGAGCTTGGTCTGAACACAGTTATAATATTTCAGAAATGTTTCCAGAGTATTTGTCAAAGCAGCATCATGTATCATAAGTTTTCTCAGTATATTTCTGCATGGTAATAAATCTTGAATTTTCTCACTATTTAAAATCCAAACGAACAAGGTGGCACTTGTGTTTCAAAAGCACTGTAACTTTCTTTTAAAGCATCAAAGTTCATTCAAGGATTCAAAGATTCAAGATTCTTTATTTGTCATTCCACCACATGTGGTGGAACGAAATTGTGCACACATGGTCCCAGTTACATCCAAGTATTAAAATGTGTGTAAAAGAAAATTTGTAATAAGATCTAAGATATGAACTAAGAAAAACGTTCACTAAAAACACACTAAGCACACACTTCAGGGGGGCTTCATCAGTCTGAGGAGCTCAGTCTTATAAATAGCACCTCTCACAGTGGATCAACCAGTTTGCTGCTGACAGACAAAACAGCTGCTCACATGATCAAGGAGGACCATCAGCCTAACGATGGATCATTAGCACCTGATGGTTGTTTGCTATTCACAGAGGGCTGAGTGATACTAAAATACTAAAATAAATAAATCTGTATTTCTCTCTTATGATTGTCTATTGTTGATTGTCCAAGGACAATCTACTGTTGCTGTTGTCATCATTCTTAGTTTGTAGCCAGGTCTGTCTTGTAAATGAGTCCTCGAGGCTCAATGGGATTAACCTGCCTAAATAAAGGATGACTGAAAACTATACGTCCTGTTAACCCAGTTTTACTAGCCACACTTTTGCTGCGAGGCCTGTAACCAATTATCGTTTTAATGGATGATAACGCTTGTGATGTTGACGATAATGAATTTCAGTAATCCCCCCCACCCAAAAAAAAAAAAAAAACCTCTCAAAAGTTTGCCATGTTATCACTGGCTATGATCTCTGTCTCACACTCGCAGTGCACATCACACTCGCTTTGTCTCCGAGACGCTCGCACTTCTTGCACACATTGAATCTGACACTGTCATTCTGAGAAATTGATTCTTCACAGAAATTAATTAATTTTCATTTGGCCCCAAGCGGCAGCTTTAAATCAGGACAAGCTCACTCACTCACTTGCTGATCCCTTTGCTTTCTCTCCCTCTCCCATCCTCCCTGCCTCCCTCTCCCTCCTTAATAACTTGCTGTCTTATCATATCAACACTCTTTAGCCCTGAGCGTCAGAACAGAGGAGATGATTAAATGAATTCTCTGTATTTATGATGCGATTATGTAAATGAGCTGTTTTGCAGAACTCCGATGGTGACCAACTACATGGGTCATCAATCCAGCGCCGGCGCAGAGATGTTTGGATAAAGGGGGCTAAATTGGCTGGGATTTGTGGCTTCCTGGTGCCTCAGTCTGCTGTTGCGCAGACCACATGTTCATAACAGCATGAGCTGGAATCCAGAAGAGAGTGGATTAGCCTCAGTTTAGGGAATTTATATTATTTGAATGTTAATCCGTGCTCCTTGGAACATGGATAATCCAATTTACACCTGCCATTAACTTTAGTTTGAGGACGCGTCAAGATGTGCCAAGATTAACACAACCAAAAGCAGAATTTTGAAACTTTTTGCCAACTTGCTCGCCAGGGCTTTTGATATAGTTTTAATAGCTTTATTTAGACTTTAATGCCAGATGAAAGGTTTTAGAAGATTTAACTTGATGAGCAACCTCCCCCAAAACACACAAGAAAGTAGTTTTTAGAATCCAAGTTTGGATTATCACCTTACCAGCCCTCTAACCCAGACAAAATCCAGATGCATCTTCTGGCTGCTTTGGGATTTCTTCTGCGTCTGGTGTTAATGGGGAATGTTGTTATACAACCCCTGAAAACACACAGCCTCTACCGTCTCTAATTATCCACACAACACTCAAACAGCCTTTAGTTAATGAGATCTGAAAACATCGCTCGTCTGAAATCTTCAAACGGCTCGCCTGATTCTTTGTTTTGAGGGCTTCAGATGTGCTGCGGTAGCCATTAGTATATCAGCCCCCTCTGCATTAGAAGTTTCAAGTGATCCCTCGTGCGATTGGAGCAACAGTAGCAGGTAAAAAAAAAAAAAAAAAGTGGGGCTCAAGATCTGGTTACAGGAGGGACTGAACCTTAAAGTTTTCAGAACATCACCAAGAATATGATGATGTGGCTTTCTGACAGCGTCACGGCTCTCTGAGGCTTCTGTTACTGAGTAAAACAGACATCACTTATTAGTTTCCACTTCATCAAGCTGGAGGCGATAACACACTTGGTTTAAGTTTTACATTTTTTTTTAGTCTTTTGTTCATTTTTATACAACTTATCATGTTTATAAAATATCCTCCCGTTATAATAGTGTTTCCTTCGTTCCTTTGTCTATTTATTCCTGCTGTGCACGCTGCCTCATCCAACCATGACGACTTCACCCTCACAGTCAGAAGTTAGTTATAATTCATGCACAGGTGGCACATAGGCACACACTCGCCGTCGTCCACTGGCGTGCACAAACTGGCGCGGTCACGCCTGTGTGTTTGCCACGAAATGACATTAGTTCCACAGAGAGGACATGGCGTGTAGGAGGCAACCCGATCCTCTGTCCTTTTCTTTCTGCCTCACAAAAGGGAACAGTTTCATTCTCTGTTAGTAACACACATCAAACAAGTCTCTCAGGTCAAACTGTGTGTTAACTCACACACACACACACACACACACACACACACACACACACACACACACACACACACACACACACACACACACACACACATTGCAAGTCCTAATAACATAAAAGTGTAAAAATGGCGAAGAGGAAGATCTCGTCTTAACCAAACGTGTTTACGACATGTGTTTTTCCCATTTGGTGTTGTCAGTCTTTCACACACGCAGAACCTGAGAGGATCTGGAAAGTATGCGAGATTCTTGTTGTTTAAAAAAAAAAAGTTTAGATACGTTCCAAATCTGATAGTTTTGATGTTATTCAGCCCCTCTACAATGGAGCTGAAGGTGCTTTTGTTTGATGCATTCTTGGCTTTATGATGCTACAGTTTCATTTGTATTGACTATGTTGTTACATTTTCTCATCATTTTTTATTTTGCTGAATATGCACAGGCGATGGCAGAAAATTCAAGTTTGGCTTTACAAGTTGGTGTGTAGTGGTGTGTGTGCTCAGGAAAGGTGAATTCCTCAAAGCTGAGCTCCACAACTCCCTCTAAAGTCAGCATTCTCTGTGTGTGTGTGTGTGTGTTAGGGTGGGGTGGTAAGTTCAACTTTAACCTCCAAGCTCTTTTGATGTTTTAAAGAGACGAGCACGATGAGATAGAGTGGGCCTCTCTGTGTCTTCTTCTGTGTCAGGTTTTAATGGAAAGCACACACACACACACAGTCTTGACATCATCTTGACCCTGGAATGTGGGAGAGGAATGCACGACAGTATCAGTGTAAGGGATCAGATTTTTCGCCGTGATCAAACGTCCTGGTCGTGTTTGTGTGTGTTGTCCTGTGCCTGCTTCTTTCGTGACATCATCACCCAGGCTTTCCTAATAACGTTTGGCGCATGAAGCTTTTTTTCGGCCCTCAATTCGAGAGGAAGATCACAACATCAATCTTTCCTGCCTTTCCTCTAACCAGCAACATAAGTCTTCCCAGGAACGGCGACGACGTTATGATTTATCAAACCGGACCGTGACGGCGAATACAAACCCATGTGATAAACACAGATTGAAAGGATGGGGAGCTGCAAACCGCTGCTAATGTATTCCAAACAAAATCTTGTTGGAGCAAGTTCTCGTCTCTCGCTCTCTCCTGCACACACAAACAAACAGCTGCTGCCTATCACCACCCCAGTCCCTCCAAGCCAGTAGTAGCTCCACTGTTTTGACTGTAACACTTCCTCTTCTTTCATTACTTTTCTCTTTCCCTCCTCTCTCTGAGTGTGTGTGTGTGTGAGGGAAGCAGAAAGATCTGTCATCTTTCTTGTGTTTTGTTTCTGTTCCACCTGTGCTGAGCTCCAGCTGCCATGTTTGGCGTTTCATGTTTCAGGTAACGTACACTGGTTAAGCTTAGAGGGCAGAACTCAATGTACGGAGTGGCTTTCTTTAAAAAAAAAAGTGTGTGTGTGTGGCCAGAGTGTTGGCATGAAGGAGGACGTCTGGGTGAGATTTTAATTAAAGTTTGAGACAAAGAGGTCATAAGCCATACACCCCCTCCTCTTACACACACACACACACACACACACACAATGAACTGTTTTCTCTCTTCCCCCCCTCCTCTACCTCATTCCATCCCCTCAGCTTGATGACTTTTCCATGAAAGGCTTTTTCATTAATCCTACCTCAGGGAACCGGTGCTCTCCAACCTCCTGCACGCACACACACACAGACACACGTGCGAGCACAACGCACAAAAAAGACCTCCCTCCATGGGTCACTTTGATGTATCAACGCACTTGCAGACTAAACACAAAATTAGGTTCCAGTTCTTTATGCCTCTTTAAAATGCAACATATACAAAGGCGCAAACACACCCACCCACCAGCAGCACACGCAGAGGCCATTAATTAGTGAGCGCAAATAAACAGTAGTAAGGGAAAGGGAAGCGGCTGCAGTAAAAAACACAACTGCACTCTTTGGTTTCTGTGTTTTGTTTCCCCTCGCTGGTGTTCACTTCTGCATGTGCTTTTGTGAGCACTTTGATGGGGTTGCAACACGAGTTGCAACGCAACACTGTTGTTGCCTTACCTTCAAACTTGCAACCTGAAAACACATTTCCCGCTTTTGTTCAGCTCAGTGTTCTGCTTTTCTGTGCAGAGTGACAAATAGTGTGTGCAGTTTGAACGACACCAAACTTTCATCTTCTTCTTGCACCTTCCCTTCCATCTGTCTGTAAATGCGACATATGTGTGTGTATGCTTATCTTCCTGAGTGTGTTTTCGCCCCAACTATTTACATGCATCTGTGTGTCTCGCTGTGTGCGCTCCTGTGTGTGAGATATCTGATGTCAGCTGTCACATCCCAGTCGGTCTGGGCCTATAATAAGAGACAATAATAACAACTCATTAAAACCGAGGGCAGGAACTGTGGAGCTCATCGGCTCATCAAATTAACCTTTGAACACCACACACACATACACACACACATATACACACACACACGCTCAGGCTACCTGTTTTTTCTCCCACAGTTTGTGGCTCCACATTCTTTCTCTGTCTTTTTTTATATGTCTCTTCATCTACCCCCTCTCAGCCAGTGGGTGTGTCAACAGGGGATTGGTCCTTTCTGCTGGGTAATTGATGAATTATATGCAACATGCAAATGAGGCGCCATTAATCTCCTGACTGACAGCTTCGTTTATGGGGCCTTAATGACGGCTGGATTAGATTCTAATTAAAATCTGCTCAAAGACACCCCACGCTAGGAAGCTGCTGCTTCTAGTCTATCTCTCCCTACTTTCCTCCCTCGTTTTCGCTTCTTTTCACTCTTATGCACTTTCTGTTTATTAGTCCCTCTTCATCTTTTCCTCTCGCTTTCCTCCTCTCCATCGTTCTCTTCTTTTCCAACGATATTGTCTTTTTTGCATGCTGTCACACCTTCTCTTTCCCCTCCTACTCTTCCACTCACTGTCTTTTAATATCTCTCTCACACAGACAGACACACACTTGCCCACAGACTCGTGTTATGTCAAGCTGCTATCAAAAGGGATGAGGTACGCTGGTTGTCATTAAGCCTGATGTGGCCCGTGTCATTTCCACTGTCAGGACATTCACACCGTTTAGTCAGAACTGAAGTGATGTCTGACAGCTTTTCACATATACAGTACTTCCTCCAAGGATTGATTTAGCATGCCTGGTTCACACACATGCACACGCGCATGCGAGAAACCATGTTTGCCTGCTTGTAGTTACAGCCGTCATTGAGGGAATTTGTGACATGGTGGGGAAAGGGAAATGAATGGCCAAGCGAGGAGAGAATTGAAGGCAAAGGAGGTGAGCGAACGCATTTAATAAGCAAACAAATGAATGAGTAAGCTGAACAGTAATGAGGTGCTTTATGGATGCCATAGGGAAACTCCTTTTCTGCTTGCTCGTATCCACAGGGAGGTCAGATCTGCTACAGCAGCCTTCCTGGAAGTGGTCATGTTTCAGTGTTTTTGCTTGTTGACACTTCAGCAGGATTAGAGCTTTACAGACTGAAGGACACTTCAGCTAACCAGGCCCACCCATCTCAGTCTCAGCATGTAAGAGGGCCTAATGACTAACTTTAAACTGTGTTTTTTGCCTTTAGCTCGAGGCCCGGACGCCCGCCCAAGAGGCTGCAGAGTGTGACAGAGGGCGGGACGCACCACATGCTGTCTCACAGCGGTCTGATGCATGCTGGGATCATGCCTCCTGCAGGTGACCACCCAGGCCTCGTCAAGCACGTACAGCACATGCATGAGCTGTAGGAACTGTATCATAAAATGCATGGCATCACATGAAAAATTTCAAGTCAGTACTTTGCCAAAATGCATGAAAAGCACATAACAAAATGTCTTTTTTTGTAATAGGGGAACTTTCTGGTTTGGTTTCTGTTGAATTTTGTTTTTCGTTGTGTCAAAATAGGATATTGTATGACAGTTAAAGATTCAACCCACATCTGTTGTTCAATTTTTCTCCGAGATAATGAATGTGTCAGCGGCACACTCGAGCTTTTGATGCAACCACATGACATTTTAGGAAGATACAATTGTTATTAGAACAAGAACAAGAATGCAGCTGCAATCAATGAAATATTAAAAAAAAAAAAAAAAAGGAAAAAAAAAAAAAAGGAAAAAGGAGAACCAAAAAATATTCATAAAAATCTGAACTCTATTGATCAGCATCAGTAACTTAAAACATTACCCAAATAGGGTATAACATACCCTATTCTAACAGTTATATGTATAACACACACACACACACACGCACGCACGCACGCACGCACGCACGCACACACACACACACACACACACATATATATATAATACTACAGGTAGTCCTCAACTTACGAACGGGTTCCGTACCTACAAACCGTTCTTAACTCGAATTTGATGTAAGTCGAA
>JARVGQ010000390.1:14728212-14742529 GCA_031762355.1 Hypsolebias martinsi | reverse complement strand
AAATGTAGCTTGTATCCTTAGGTACTCATATCCCAGGTGAAATTTGATGACTCAGCCCATTTCAAGGCTGGCTGGGAGTCAGATTAGATTAGCTTGATTGTGGATTTTATCAGGCAGGCAGATTCTTTTCCTGCAGCCTTCAAGTCCATCTGGATGATATGTTTCCAAAATGGCCTGATTGTGGACATTCCACTGATCCATGCTATGACTCCTCTCCAAGGTCGTATCCACCGCGTGCACGAGTGCCAGAGACCGCCGGTGGCATGCGATTCTCAGAAATCGCCTCCACCTTACGGTTCAGCTCGTAAATCTGCTGAGTCACTGAAGTCACGGCATGACTCAAACCTTCACACTGGCCCAGAAGCTTGATCATGGCCAAAACTGCTCCCGAGACCTTCTTCAGTTTCTGATAGAACAGAGCCCCTCCGATGCCGAAATGCAGAGCCCTCGCTATCATAAATCCAATTATATACATATCTTCAACATCCTCAACATATAAGACTGAGAGACACATCACTTTCCACTCTTCCCAGGAATCCATGACGTATCCCCCAGAGTGCGTCTTCTGAGGGCAAATCGGTTCCCCTGGACCTTGTCTTTTTGTTGAAAAAAATCTTATCAATAGAGTTGATCGCCCATGAAACCAGATCCATATCTTGATTTAAGTTTAGGAGATGAGTATCCGAGGCACTTCAGATAGACAGAGAGCCGAGCAGGGAAGGGAAGTTTAGAGAGGAAAGGCAGGAGCAGCCACTCGACCAGAGCAGAGAGGGAAAAAAAAAGAAAGAAAAAAAAAAAAAAACAAGTGCTCACTGATGACGTACAATAAATGTGGTACATATTGGATGATATATCACTGATCTGTAAGTGTTGGAATAATGTATGGGGTGCACTGGAGTGAAATTGTAATCAATATTGATTCCTTAACTTTGATTCAATGTAAAATCAACATAAATGTAAATGTAGATTACAGTTTAGATGATGGTTGAATCAACATTGATAGTATCCGTTATGGTTGAAAACCTAACGTTGATTCAACATGTAAGTCACCAACCACTTTCTGTATAATTTTAACGTCAGGCTTCAACATTGATTCAATATTTCTGCTTAACCATATTTCAACTTTGATTCAATCGTATTTTGCTGTCTGGGAAGTTTATTCTGATTTTGAAAAAAAATAAAAAATAAATAAAAATAAGACACTCCTGCATTTAAACCACAGGGTACAAAGTGCGTAACAAAAGTAGTGGCTGTACACCTGCAATTACACTAGTTGTTTGCTAAAGATAGGATTTTTGTATTTTATCAATGGAGGAAACTATTTAAATAATTAGAGGCAGTTTTTCTAGTGACAAGATGAAATAAGTGGAAGAGCAAATAAAAAGAACAGGTAGCATATTACGAAATTGTGTTTTTTTATGTTTGAAGTACTTTAATATTATCTGTGGGGAGTGGTGGCACAGAGGTTAGAAAAGATGGGCCTGTGAGGTCATTGGTTCAACTCCCTGGATTGACAACATTGTAATAATAATAATAATAATAACTTTTATTTATAATGCACTTTACATACACAACGGATCTCAAAGTGCTAAAAAAATAAATACTTTAAGATGGTATCACCCAGACGGAGAAGTGGCGAACAAACAACGCCAGCGTCTTCTCAGCGTCAACCTGTAGTTGGGAATAAAAGACATTAAAATGTGGGTGGGAACAGTGAAGCACCCACACCTGTCTTCACTTTTATTTGCCCCACTCTGGGTCCTTGAGCAAGGCCCTTAACCACCACACAGAGGGCTGTGGAAGCTCGGTGGTCTGTAGATGTGTCAGGAAAAGCATCCAGTGTAAAAACAATCAAGTCTTCATACGACTTAGTTCACTGTGGAGACCCCTGAAGAAGGAGCAGCTGAAAGAAGAACAAACTTTACTATTATCTGTACATGAACTTTTCTGCTCTTCTTCTACCCAGACCTCCATGGTACCATGGCTGACGACTCTTCAGACAAAGAAGGCCTCCCAGAACCAGATTAGTTCACCCAGTGCTGTTTCTGTTTCTTCATGAATGAAACCATTCCACCTGATTAATGGGAGAACACTCAAACCAACATGCTCTAAAATAGTTATTGAATAAAGTGTTTACTTATGAAGGTAAAGTAACAACAACAACAAAGTAACCTGTTAAAATACACCAGAATGCAGGAAATGGCATCTACTTTATTCTTTTTTTTAATACTTTTTTCCTTTTTCGATGGCCTCCCTTCTCTCCTTACAGCCATCCTCTTCACATCATTATTATGATTTTTTATAGGACAGAAAGAAAGGAAAGACAGAAAGAAAGACCAAAAAACATAAAAAAATACCCAAAGACGACCACTGTCTGTACTCCTGCAAAGAACATGACAAAACACAGCAACAAAATATATGTGTATAAAGAACTTTGAACATTCATGGCTTTGCGGTAAATTTTAATAAATATTTATATACCCATATCTACACATATACATGCATAAACATGCATATACAACTAAATATCTACATACAATACCTACATATACATCCCTGCATCTGTTTGTGTGTGGTTGTGAACATGCATGAGAGTATAAGGCTTCTCTAATAGAACATTTGGTAGTGACCGTGAAGCAGCAAAGACCTGACCCCCAAGACCCGAGGCAGACAAAGGGGAGACCAGAGCCCAAGACCCCAAGAGGGACCCCTAGCGCAGAGCCCCCAGGGCCACCCACACAGGACGAACCACTTACCCACCCCCCAGATTGGACCATAGGGGAGAACCGGAAGAGCCCCACCAGCGACCACACGCAGTAACCCCCTGGGGTCAACAGCGACAAATTCATAGGCCCCCGCCTCACCAAGACAAATCCAGGCCCGGGCACCTAGACCCGGGCCCGAGGACGCGCACCCCCAGGCCAGGGCCCAACAGGACCAGAGGACCCGAGCCCCACCAGGCATTTGATAATATTTCTATCTGAACATGTGAATCTTGACCTGTCATTGTGTATCTGTTCCTCTCAAACCCAGCTGGTTGAAGCAGATGGCCGCTTATCCTGAGCTTGGTTCTGTTAAAGGTTTCTTCCTCATGAGAGAGTTTTTCCTTTCCACTGTCGCCTTCATGCTTGCTCAAGAACAGAGTTCTGTGATGGAGTTAAACTCAAAGCTGTCTGCTCTTCAGATAAATAATGTTAATGTATTATTTATATGAATGTTTGTTAACTTATTATTTTTTATATATGAATGTTCCTGTTCAGTGCGCTGAGCTGACTTCTGTTGTGACTTGGTGCTATATAAATAAACTGAATTGAATTAAACCCTTCCCACACTCTTGCAATAGTCTAAACAATGTTTCTAAACTCTAGCACAGCAGGTCATGAGCTCCGCTCTCTCTCGGCCATGCCCACTTCTCCGCTGCACACAGGTGCTAAATAATTTTAAATAATTTATTTTAAATTAAAAAATCCACGCCAATTGTGTGGCTCATCCATCAATCAGCCAATGTCATGTCCAATCTTACTTTGAAAAACTGCGAAAGTGCGAGTCTACGAAAGTCAAACCACAAAGTAGCGAGGGACTACGGTACTGTACGCATGTATTTAATACCTATTCTTATTATGACATCACTATTTCTATCTGTAATTTGTTGTTTTATGGAACTCCACTACACATACTGGAAACAATAAATCCTTGTTTACAGCAAGTTATCTCTTACAGTAACTCATTAAAAAACACGTGTAGGAAAGCAAATTTTATATGTCACAAGTAAATGATTAACTGGGAGTGCAATCAGGTTTGAAGTTAAACTGAACATAAGAATAGTCGGTAAACTTTAATCAATTTTTTTTTTAGGATTAAATGACAATATAGATATTTTAAGGCAAAAATAATGTTTAATGGGCCTCACTTGACTGATCTGGATAAGAATTTGACACGTTTACTTGCGCAGTAGTTAGTAACCTTTCAAAAGTTTTTATTGTTGCAGTAAAAACACAAAAAGCCAAACAGTTACATCTCTTTCCCCTTTAACCAAATTTACAATTCCCATTACTCCGTAACATGACAAAATGGAGAAATGAGAGTTAAAGCAACTAAAAAAACAAGGATCAGAAAGCAAAAGCAGGGAGAAAAGAAAATGTCATTTATCCGAGAGTAATTTATGAGCCGGTGTGATTCAAACATTGAAAAGAAACAGCTGAAGGATGAGGGGAAAATAAGATGTAGGTCATATATTTTTCATGGGAGAACCCCAGCATTCCTCTGGGGGATTTCAGAGAGACAGGTCCAACACACAATAATCTAATAACAGTCATATCTGATATAGTGCAGAAATGTTATTGTGGTGATGTTTTTTTTTTTATTGCAGGTTTAGCTCCTTCTGGTTTCTGATTAAATTAAATGTACTCCCAAAACACCTTTATAGCCCTTAATGTCATTTAAATGTTGTTGTTTTTTTAAATAGCAATGACGTTGCAATTCAGATACAGCTAAATGTTAGTGCGTGGATAAAATTAAAAAAACGTTCCCCAACAGCTCAGTGCTCCATGGTTTTTCTGCAAACATTTCAAAAGGTCACTGCATCGCTTGTGCAGCTGTGTGACTTAAAACGTACCACGAGCCACACGAGAACGACGGTGAGTTCTGTGGTAAGTGACAGCGAGCTGAAAAGCCCACAGGCTGTTGCACTGTGATGCCTAGATCAGAGCTGCTGAATAGGAAATAAGGTGACATTAGAGTAAATGCAGGTGTCAGGAAAGGTTTGCCTGAGTCAGTGCGAGAGCGAAGATCAGAAACAGTGAACCTGATAAACTTGGTTTCTATAATGTGCTGAGATCAGCATAAGTAGCATTCACCATAAGAACATTTATTCCAACTCCATGGCAATAATACACTTATGAAGTACAGTTCCATAATATGAAAACGCTCTAATATAAAGCTAAACAATCTCATTGCATACAAAAGCCATTACTCTACTGCAAACTAGATTTCATTTTCTAATGCATTAAGTACTGAATTGACAGGAGCCATACCAAGCTGAGGTAACACAAGCACTGTAACTGTTTTCTATACAGTACCGGTAGACCTTCGCTACTTTGAGGTTCAACTTTCACAGACTTGCTCTTTCGCGTTTTTTTTCAACGATTGTCAACTTTCATAATACTCGTGATTGAGAGAGTATGAGATAAAAAGTTAACGAAAAAAATACTTGGCACCACTACTTTCTAGCTTGCTTTCAATAAGCTTACACTGTAACGCAAGTCAAAAAAACTACACTACCCAGAGGCCAACAGTGTTTCTGGCCGCTGATTTCTGCCGAAATGGAGGGAACGTTTTGCAACGCAAAGTTACAAGTAACATCTATCTATTAAGCTGACAGAACTGGAAGGAAAGCCGCAAATAATCCTGAAGCTTCCTGAAGCTCCATTATCAACGTGCACATCAACCTGGATGGGGCGGTGGGCTTCTTCACTGCAGGGTAGGTCTGTCGAAAGGAAACCGAGTCCGACCGAAACCGAGCTGTTGGTCTGCAGAGCTGGTAAATACCCATAAAAAACTTTGCAGAACTGTACAGAACTGTTGTTAAAATTACATAGGGTTGAGTTTAGAACAGTAAGAACGTTGCAAGTGGCACCGATTTCCTTAATTTTGGAAGATCGGACAATACTTATATGAGAAACAGATTTTACTGAATTTTTTTTGTAGTTTTCACAACAATTGTCTAAACTTGATTTATATTTCATAGCACTACCTCATGGCCATTTAAAACAAGTTTGTATTGTTTCTAAGATATTGTTCAAGGGTATGTTTTTCAATGAAATAAGACTGGAAAATTGAAGGTGCACTGTGACCTTATAACACCTGCAGTGTCGCTTATAAAACAAAATCGGTATCGGCCAAAGTCGGAATCAGCAGGTCAGACTTTTTATAAATCGGTGATCGGCCAGAAAACTGCAATTGGTGCACCCCTAGTTGCAAGAGTGTGGGAAGGGTTTGAAGCCTTAAAAATATTTGTAAATGCTAAAATAAATATAGTGTTTCTACTTTGTGGATTTTCACCTATCGCGCTGGTATGTGGAACGTAACCCCCGCGATAATCGAGGGACTACTGTTTGTGTTTATCACATTAAATTAATCTGGTGAACACTTGTCTACATTAAATTTACAACAGAGGAGAAAGCAGCACAAAGACTGCCACAGGCTTTTAAAACAGAGAAAAGTGTTTCCGTATCTCTTTGGAATCGTTCGTTTCATTGATCTCAGTTCCAGTCAGCTGAGAAAACAAACAAAAATGACTGATCTGGAAATCTGGATTTGCAACATAAACGCATACTCATTTATCGATTAATCGTGGACACAATCTGTGCACACACAGTAGCGATTGGTTACTTGTGTTGTAAACAGTGTGCTGGACTTTCAAGCTATTTTAGGAAGTAAAGTGTTTAGGCGTGCTGTATTTCACACACTGTATGCTATTGGCTTGACTTGGTTGGAGCCAAAACAGTTCAAATCAATTAAGTTCTCCAAAGGAGAAAAGGAAACAGACAAGAAAAACAAGCTGTACTGCTCTTTACCTCAAAAATGAAAGGTGCCTTAAATACTGGTGTATTGAGTCATCCACGGACATTCAATCTTTGTGCTGATGACACAAACAAAAGTTACATAGGTAAATATTGCCCAAGGTTTGGAAGTATACACAACTTCCCATATTTAACAACACTCAAAGGGTTACCATAAGTGTTGCCCCAACTGGGACAATGACACTTTGTATAAAAAAGACATACATAAAGAGCCCAAAACGTATGTTTGGGCAGCATCTGAAAAAGAGATCTATGATTTTAATAAGATTTGCCTGGTTAAAGGTTAAATACATTAAATAAAGTTAAACCTCCTTCATTGATGGAGTCTACATTATACCGCTCTCTATTTACCTACCACTGCTCACTCCCCCCATTATATTATTTAGCTTTTAACCTCTTCAGGCATTGTTAAAAAAATACAAGAAATTATACAAAAGAAAAACAAACGATGAACGGACCAAAGCAGGAAAACATTAGGTCACATCATTCTTACTAATCAATAACCACCCAGAATACAGCTTTACTCAGAACAGCCAAACGCGTTAAACATGGTGTCAAAAACAGCTACATGATTGAGCAGGACGTTGAATTTGGTGGAAGTTGAAGTGAACCCCAACGTGTTGATCGAACTGGGTGATGCAAACGGCTCCCCTAGAACCTGATGATCACAAAATTCATCTGCAGCTTCATTTTTCAAAGAAAAAATAAATTTGGAGCAATTTGTTCACGCAGCAGCAACTTGGAGTCCATGTTAAAACTGTTTAGTTTCCTAAAAGGCACTGACACAGTCCCTACAAGTAATTACAGTAATTTCAAGTTTACAGTGACCTAATATTTAGTTAAAAAAAATACTTGACTAATCTCCTTTAATGACAAATTACAGGTAAATCTGTTGAGCAGCTATTTACACTGCTTAGATCACAAAATAATTAAACATGTATACATACCAGTAAATAAATCAAACCTAAACTACAATCAGTCTAAATCCTATTACAGTAATTGGCTTAGTGCTTTCGCTAATAGTGTTAAACATACACCATTTTCCTCAACAAAATCAACAGCATTGACCACTCTATTACTGAAACCAGTCTGAAATAAACATTTTGGAAGTGGACCTGCTTTGATTTTGATTTTGTGATTTTTGTTTCAAGCACAACTCAAATTAGCGTGTGCAAAAATATAAGTCTCTATCCTTGGACAACAGTTGGCCCTTTTCCGTAACGCTGTTTCCCTCAGAACAAACTGTAACAGCAAGAAATATGAAAACTTTTTCCAAATATGCATGATACGGTGCCGCTACATCTTGAGTCCAGGCCTCACATTAAACGCTCAGTGCTTTGTGCTGACAGTGTAAACTAACTATGTTCATCATGTTAAAACATTTCACATGCTTTGCACTAAGACTTTTACCCTGTTATTGTAAACATGTTGACATGGAAGATGTGTTTTTGGGCTAAAGGCTGCACATTGATCAAGCCCAGCCTTGGAGCAGCTAGTCTATTGCCTAATGTTAATCTGAGAAGCTGAGTACCGGTAGTACTTTTTTGTGCTACGATATCATGTTCTAAAAAAAAACTCTGTCCACGAGGTTGACCATGTTTTCTTCAACATACAAACATCAGACAAGCATACTCAGAAAAGCAAGTCCTTCAAGCTTTGGTATTTTATTCGACATTTATTTCATGATTGATGGTAACTGTTGCATAGTAAAATAAAGGGAGTGTAGTTTGCAGTCAAATTAGCTTGATTTGTCATTGAATTATATTATAATTCTTAAAAACAAGCGCACAGAAATCAAAGCTAGATGATTTGTTGCCCCTTTTTTTCACTTGACTTCTGAGGCTAAACTGAAGAATCCTGAGCAAATCATTCCATTAGCTTCTCGTTTAAATGCAGAAACAGAAAGGATTTTAGCAGTAACGTTTACAGATCTCCCTGGTCCTGAATGAGTGAAACAGTGATGTCAGGTTTGGGGAATTCACAGCTGCAGCCCAGCAGGATCTAATCCGACCTGCTAGCCAAACTAACAAGGAGGAATAAAGCAAAAAGGCCGTCACTGGAAACAAATACCGTAAATCTTATTTTTGTTTCACATCCTGAGAACATCAACAATATCTTGTTCACTTCTGGCTGTCAAAAAATAGACTTGGAACTAGGTTGATGTTTGTGTAGAAAAATATTTGATAAATATGGAGCAGTTTAAAAAAATACTGTGACTAGTACAAAATTAATCAGAGTGGCAGAATTGTATAGAAATATCGATTTTTGGTCTGTACGTGGCTTTTAGCATGTTTATAAATAGAACAACTGAAGCAATTAGGCTTTTTGATGAACTGAGAATAAGTTGAGTTTCTGGCATGAAGTGTAACTCTCCCTCGGACACACACACACTTCTACTTACTATGAAAGAAACCACACAGGTGAAACTAAGAACGGAAATCATGACAAAGTGTTACATCATCACCCAATTCACTCCTTGAATCAAAAGGCTTGATTGATGGTCCCAGTCAAAAAATGTACTTCCCTAAATCTAAACATAAACGTGGACTGAAACAGAGCCCCGGTATTTCACAACAGTCAGAATCATCCTTCACCTTTGCTGGTGAAGATTCTCAGTCATCCAGGACATGATAAAATCAAAAAAAGGTCAATACAGAAACAACTGGACTTTATTTGTATAAAGTATAAATTTGTATAAATAAAGTCCAGTTGTTTCTGTATTGAACTTTTTTTGATCCTTCACCTTTGTGAACCAAATAAAAGAACATCATGTTGACGTTGACTGAGCGCAGACTACAAGGCCTTTTGAAACTTGTTTGAAGGAAAGCTGTGTACAGTGTGCAGGTTCTGTGTGAACGTTTATGAAGCGTTCACACTAATGTGAACCGTTTTTCTTCCGTATGTTTTTCAGCATCTTTCGCGTTCCACAATTTTTGCGCTATTTCATCAAAACATTCAGCTCGTCCAGGAGAAGGGTGATTTGACTTTTGGTATTGGTGCAACTTTAGCTTTTTGAAATATTTAGCCTTTTTGGCCACATTTTTTTCCTCACAGAAAATGAATTGAGCTCATTTTACATCCTTCAAACCTTTACATCTGTTCACAAACTTTTACTGCTCCTTTCACATTTTGTCCTGGTTCAGCTTCTTTCAGCTCCCTTGTGCAAATGTAAACTTTTTTCAGCTACTTTCAGCTGTTTTTTCCACTATTCTGTGCTCCTTTCAGATTATTTCTACTAACAACAACATTTTTGTGCTTTTTCTGACTTCTTCTTATTTCTACAAGTTTCAACTTTTTCTGCTATTTCAGCTACTATTAAGCTGTTTTATGCAAATTTTAGCTTTTTTTCCGCTAATTCTACATATTTTTGCACTATTTTCAACTTTTTTCTGACTAATTCAGCAAAAATATGGTCTCTCCACTTCCTTCTGGTAAACTTTTTTCTGCCTTTTTAGCTACTTTTCAGCTGTTTTTTGCTTATTTCAGTTTTTTTCAGAGAATTTTCATATTTTTGTGCTCATTTCTGCTTTTTTCAGCCTAATGTGGCAAACATGTTCTTTCTGCTTTCATTTGCTAATTTAAACTTGTCCTACCTGTTCAGCCACCTTTAGCATTTTCTAGCTAATTTAGTCCGTTTTGAGATAAATCCAAGTTTTTCATGGTAATTTCTCCTACTTTCAGTCTAATTAACTTCTTTCTGATCATTTTAGCTTGTTACACTCCTTTCAGTTTAATTATGCTAGTTTCAGCTTTTTCTGCTATTTCGGTTACTATTTAGCTGCTTTATGCTCGTTTTAGCTTTTCAGCTAATTCCACTTTTTTCTTTTTTAGCTAATTTTATCTCTTTCCACTTCCTTCTGGTAGTTTAATATCCTTTCTGCCTTTCAGCTATTTTTCTATCAATTTTTGAATTCTAGCATTTTTTTAATTAATTTCCTAATTTTGTGCTAATTTCTGCTTATTTAAACCAAATTCAGCAAATTCTGAAGGTGTTCTTTCTGCTTTGTTCTGCTACGTAGCCTAGTTCTTCATTTCAGTATGTTTTTAGTTAATTTCAGTTGTTTCTCAGAAAGTTCTTCTGCAATAAGCATTCATACTGACTTTTTGCAGGAAAGGCAATTTTTCTAGTTTCAAGTAAAATAAAAAAGACAACTTGAAAAAGACAAGAAACTTACAAAGGAACAGGAAACATTAGATAAATTTGAATTTAGCTTCTAGGCAGCTATCAGTCAACACCAAAACCCAGGCAGATATTTTTTGAACATGCATGATTTAATAAATGTTGCATCTTTCCAAGGAACAATTAAAACTGTGATATAAGCATGGACTTGCCTTAATGTGGGTAATTATCACTTGCTGTCAAAGGAAAGAGATAATGTTTTTACTCATGTGCCCGTACGTGTACAGTATTCGGTTTTCTGTCCTGTTAGCAAAACATTGCAAACAACGGGTCAGATTTTAAAGAAACCGTCAGAAAAAAGCCAATTTTACAGCTATTGAGCTAAAACTGGGTGTGGTAGTAGACTAATTCACAACACAGACTCATCCACTACACATTTCTGATGTCATCAGCCTTATTTGTTACAAAATATCTCATGTCCCAAACAGCTATAACGTTGTTTCGTTTATCATAAGACGATCCTTGTTGAAAACATGGAGATAAAAAGTTGCAGGTGATATACATTCCTTCAAGAAATGCTAGGCCTTCGATTTGTTATTATAGTGTGAAGTGTTAATATCAGAAACTTACTGTCTGTCAATACTGGTACAGAAAATAAAGAAAAGTAACACAAGTTTTACTAATGACATTAATGTCCATGTATAAGTTTGACAGGAGCCGTTGTTGTCACTGCCCTGTGTTTTAAATATGCACTCTCTCGATTATATATACCGGTATACGGTTCAGGGATTCCTTCCTTCGTTCTACTTTCAGGGGATGAAGAGCACACTCCTTTTCATTTATTATTTACCGATTCTTTCTGCGGTACATACAGTGCTGTCCTTCCCATCTCTGAAAAGTGGTCATTGAGATTCATTAAGAGGTTCTTAAGCTGCAGATTTAATGATGCAGACGTTCATCATCTAGTTAAACAAAACGTCAATAGTCGCACGGCCAAAAGGAGCAGCGCAGAAGTCCATCACGCAAGCAGAAATGAACAACAATATGTGGCTAAGATTACTTCCTGTTTATAGCACTTCAGCATCAGATGACGCCTCAAACTGAAGTGCACTTCCTTGGGAAGCTTCACTACTTTGTTTAGGTTCTCAATTGTATTATGCTACATAATAATGCTTGCAGCTCCAGCTAGTGGTAAAGGCTGGAGTTTGGTGAAAGAAATTCATTGTGACCTGAGAGAGAAATGTAATGGTTTATTCATTTAATAATCTCAACCTATTAACAACAAAATTATCTACTTTTCGCAAAAGAACAGTAGTAAATCAACCGCTTGAACAGTGGGTTACAGCCTTCAAGCATCTGACACAAGCAAAGAGTAGCACGTAGCACGACAGTATTGTGTCTTACCATGTGGCAGTGTGATGCTGGCCCCGTCAAGGATGGCCTGAGCCAGTAGGTGGTCATTACTCTCAAAGGCATTGGCCGCAGCCCGCAGCGCATCCCAGATCTCCTTCCGGCCCTCGAACGCTGGCGCCGTATCCCAGAACTCATCTCTTTTGCTGCGCAGCTGGCCTTCAGTCATCGGGTAGTCACTTTTCCATTTAGGCCGCTCTCTCTTTAGGGGCTGGTTACGCCCTAGAGCCACTGAAAGTAAAGATGAGAGAGAGGGATTAGTCAGAAAAAAAAGAGAGAAGAGGAAAGCTCACTGGTGGAAAAGGTAGATAAAGGGATACCAAAAGGGGAAGATTGTAAATATTAATACAGATTGAATGAGGACGGGAGGAAAGTGTGAAACTAAAAAGTAAAGGGAATTACCAAAGCAAGGAAAAACAACAAGGAATACAAAAATGATTACAGAGGACAAGATTAAACTAAATGAGAAATTATCTAAAATAAAGAATCAGTCTTTTTATGGTCTACTAAACTGAGTAAATAAAAAAAAAGATTAAATAGGGGACTGTGCACCATCAGCGATACACAACATGCACACAGACTGTGCCGAACTGGATCTAGAAACGTTCCAATATAAACCCCATTAACACATTAGGCTAATTGTAGCACCAAACGGTGCTCCATCTGCAGCAGAACGGCTGATGAATAACACCATCTGGATCGCCACAGAAGAGGACGATAGGTACAGGACAGAGTGTATGTTTGTTTCCCAGAATGCAACACAAAGGCGGGGTAGAGGGAGGAAGAGGATGAAGGATCAAGGTGTTGAGTTCCACCTGCTGCTGATCACATAACACAAACTGATAAGACTAAACTTCAACTGACTGTTTATAGTAAATAAGAAATCAACTGTGTGAGAGACCAGCTTCATACCTGCAAACCAGAAATCTACCTTTATGTTAGAACATATGCAGGGCTAACAGAAGGCTCCATTTTAAACAAAAGTATAAAAGCACTTCATAATAACCCCCAACCAAAGAATGAGGGAGATACTGGGTCTTTAAAAGTTAAAAACAAGACTTGATTTATTATAAATGATGCGTTAAGGAAAATGTTAGGTGTTGCAGCAATAAAAAAAAATAAATAAATAAAAATTTAAAAAAAAAAGCAACACTCTTTTGTAAACACACACTGTATGTCTGAATTATGTGATTATGCAAAACATTAATAAAATAACCTGGAACCTCAAAAACAAAAATGAACTGTCTGTGATTTTTTTTTTTTACTGACTGATCAATTTTCATAAATCTACAAATAAACTGATAAAACTATATTTTTTAACCAATTTTTCTTTGTTTGTTCTCCTTTTACTATAGTTCAGCAGCTCAACAGATCATCTCCATGATCTAAACTCGCTCGTCCAGTTTTCAATGAGCGCTGACGTCACAAGTGTCCCACATTTCATTTAGCCATAAACATTCCAACTATTTTCTTCTATATGAAAGACACTCGCAGTTCTTGCCAGTTTATGATATATAAAAATGGATCGTGATACAGAGGTTTGAAACTGTATTCTCATCACTTACAATGAGCTGGAAGAATTAAAACAAATACTGGGTGTTGTGTGTACACAACACCCAGTTGTCAGATTTTGCAGCAAAACAATGACATCTAAACTGACAAAGCTCTTTAAAAAAACATTTTGACACTCCATGTACACACAAGCATTTCACATCAGTAACTGTCTAATACTCGTTAAGTAGATATTTGAATTTTATGTCTCCTCATAGTATCCTGCTTTCCAGCTTGGGTCAGTCAGCAATTCATAAATATATCTTTATTACCGGTAAGCACTAGCCTAATTGGCTGCCCTTCAGTATATCCCAGAAACCCCTTAGGATTTATGTAGGCCATGTACAGTGTGTGTAATATATTTTTCTCCCCATGTGACACTAAGAAAAAGTAAAAGTGATATGATGTCTGCTTCAATGTGAATACAATCAGATTGGCTTGTCTCTTGTTATTATCAGTAAATTTGTCAAGAGACAGCTGCTTGAAAAAGGAACCATTTGATAGTGAAATCAAAAAACGTTCAATACAGAAAACAACTGGACTGACCAACTTCACCCCAGACCAGACCTGCACCCTGCTGGACCTCTGCCTCTCCACCACTTATTTCAAGTTCAATGACAGTTTTTACAGACAGAAGCACGGCTGTGCCATGGGA
>JARVGQ010000390.1:14664081-14675852 GCA_031762355.1 Hypsolebias martinsi | reverse complement strand
TAATCAATCTCCACAAGCTAAGTTGGGTCCTCTGGAAATTAAAAAAAAAAAACAAATTTTTTTGATTGTCCAGAGGACCAAACTTAGCTTTTTTAGATTTTCCTGTCTGGATTAGTGAGCATGCATCAGGGCCTGTTAATCTTATTTATGAAGGCTTGAGTTAAAGAAAGCCAGAGTTCTACCTCCTCCCTCTTCAGCTTCTCCCTCTTCCTGATGAGCTCCAGCAGGAGCCGAGCGCGCTCCAGGTCGTGGCGGAGGCGGTGCCACACCTTCAGCTGTTCCCTCAGCGCCTGGTTCGTTTCCACGCGGTCCTGTGAGACGCAGGACTTTTATTGAACACGTCTACATCCAGCATGAAGCCTGGCTGCAGGCAGCAGTAGCACTTACCGCGTGCCGTTGGGCTGTAGAGGGCTGAGGGTTGGCCTGCAGCCGGCGGATCAGGGGAACGTTGTTCCTCGACTGCCTCTTCAGCCCCCAGTAGCTCAGGACCAGCTCAACAAACTGACGCTTTCTCTGAACAGCCACTTGGTTCAGGATTGTGTCAAAACTACACCACAACAGACGTTAGCATTAAGTTAAACATCCCTTCCTTTGCGTCCAGTTACAGCTTAAACAAACGAGTTCAAACCAAAACACCAAGAAGCAGTGGGACAAAGCAACAAACAGCATCCTGCATGTGTGTTTGTTGCCTGCTTACCTTGATGCAGTGATGCTGGGTCCACAGGTAGCTGGGGTCTCACATTCAGCTTCTGGTTCTGCTTTCCTGATCTTTTTCTTCTGCCAGCCCTTGGACCGAGCCTTGCCCCTCTTGTCGGATCTCTTGTGACAGGCTCCGTTATTGGGCTGAGGCTCGTGGTAGATGTTGAGGGGCCGGCGGTCGCAGCCCTGCGGCGTGTGGCTGCAGCAGTAGGCAGTCTTTTTCACAGAGAAGGTGGTGGCACCGAACTCGCTCACTTCTCTGACGGGCTCCATCCTCATGAAGAGGCCGGCCTTCTGGGCGCAGCTGACATGGAAGGCGGCGTAGCAGTTGATTTTATCACACTGTATGCAAGCGCCAGCCCCCTTCGCCTTGCACAGGTAGCAGGTGAGCTTCCAGCGGGCAGGAGGAATGTTGCGGACCCCGTCTATGGGCTCGATAAAAACCGTGTCAGAGAACCCGACTTCAGGCACCCACAGAGCGCACGCCACATGACCCCAGCGATCATCGTCCGTCTTCTTCAGAGCTCCTCCTCGGTTGGGGCAGAAGAGGCACTCCGCCGGCCGCGACGGACACTGCAGGCAGTGGCGACACAACCACTGACCCTCAGGGATGTAGGGCACGCCGTAGCACTCCTGGTGCACGGCAATGTTGCACGAGTCACAGAAGAGGATGACGTTGCTGTCGGCTCCGTCTCCATCCATGCAGATGCAGCAGACGGCATCTTCGTCCACCTGTGACTGCAGGTCGCTCTGACCCTGAGTGGCTGAAAAAGACTCCTTCTCAAAGCGGTCCATGAGGAACTCAAACAGGTTGTGGGACACCTGGCTGACACCCTCGCTTTTCCTCTTCTCGTTCATAAGCTCGAGCCAGGCGTAGTCCTCCTCGTCCATGTCGTACTCCACCTCCTCGTCAAGCTCCTCTGCTGTCTTCTCCGTGTATTTGTAATAAACTGACGGCCGTTTTGGCACCACCGGCAGATTGTACTCAACCGTCCTGACCTTTGGCTCCAGAAGGTTGCCGGTGCTGTTGCTACGGCTGTTGCTGTGCGGCGTGGAGAGAGCAGGCTTCTTCTTCTGCTGGTTAATTTTCAGGCGCACAGAGCGTACCAGGACCTGCTGGGGCTTCTCGTTGTTCTCTTTGTTGCTGTTGCACTCAGTGATCTCCTGGGCCATGGGGTCGTCGTCGGCGATGACGTCCAGCTTGTCATAGATGCCGAGGCGGTGCACTCGGCCGTCCACCTCCAGCTCCACTATCCGCTGTGCCTGAGCGTACGTGAGCGTCTCCCTGTTGGGAGAGGGCTTGATGGGAGAAGCCTCCCTCTTCAACGTAGCAGAGCGCCGGGTTTTGCATCTTTTCTTCATTTTGAATCTGTGAAGATCCTGGAATCACAAAGACAAAACAACACGAATGACTTGTTCAGCCAACATGTTTCATCAGCTGGTCCTGATTCAGCTGAACACAATGTGATGATTAACTCTCTCAAACATAAATGGTGACTTTAAAATGCTCACGAGCAAATGTGTTGATATAAAACAAGTACTTTAACACACAGCAACATAAAAAATATACCCCAAAACTGTTTACAGGACTCGTTATATATAAAATGTGCTAAATGTGGTTCCAAAGACATTTCTGACACAACTGAGCATGACTTAAGGCAGTGCTTCCCAGCTGGGGTACCATGAAGACAGTGAAATGTGAAAAGTCTACAAAATAAAACCTTTAGAAAGTGTCTAAAAGGAGCAGATCAGGCCACGCTTTGACACAACTACTGGTAGTCCAGATTGAGCTTAATGACGTGCTGGAATAATGAAGATACCTGGCTCAATGATGAAAGAAACATTTCATGTTTTTACACGATGCTGTCAAACATCTTGTCTTGATTCAGACACAGCATCACACCTGACGGCTCAGCACCGTTTGTGAAGGACCAGGGCACGGGACTGGACGGACATGAAGACAAAGAGCTTTTATTCCACGCACCTCAGGAGAAATGTAAAGAGCTGCTGTCCTCAAGTTCATCTGTCTCATGAGCGCCTGTGCTGCTCAATGAGACAATGCTCCTCACTTAAAGCAGCACAAACATCCGTTCAGCTCTTTGTTGACATCTAGGGACGCAGATGTAAACAACAACAAGGCTCTGATAAGGCCGTTCTTATTTGGGACATTTTAATAAAGAGTGCCCGGGGGGGACGGGGGGGGACAAATACCGTCCACCGCTGAACGGCAGCAGAGACCGGCTCCTCCACCCGGACTGAAGCCGCTGACAGCAGCACCTTGACCTGCCACAGGCCGTGACGGGTGACGTGTGCCAGTGGGCTCGTGCGTGTACCAGTGGGCTCGTGCGTGTACCAGTGGGCTCGTGCGTGGCCCGGGCTGCAGCAGACACGGCGGTGCCTGCAGCCCGGCCTGAGAGGAAGCAGCAGGAGGAAACATGGCGATCAACACACAACAACCACTGCTTCAATTACAACCAGGGGCTTCTCCCTCGAACTGGAGCGGGCTGCTCGTTTGCTTTCCCTCGCCCGGATCGTCCTACACGGACAATAAGTAACCGAGGAGAGAACGAGTCCAAACATACCTCAGTGTTTCCACCAGTTCAGCTCGTTTCAGTGGCAGCAATGGCGGCGCGGCCTTCCGAGCGAGGCACCACTTAAACCCACATTCACCTTGTTCCGGTGGCTCGCGCCGAACCGACTAGAACCCGAATGGAGCCAGCAGGTATCCAGGGCGACGGTGTGACGGTTCCGGCAGATACAGGTGTGTCTGGCTTATTAAACAGGGCTCGTTTCAACGGTGGTGGTGGCTGGAAGAGGCTCACAGCAGCCTGAGCGTCTCTTCCCCCAAACAATGCGGCTGCGAGTCGCAACGCGGTGACGTCATGACGTACTGGCCTAAACCAGGAAGTCATTTCGAGTTCCATCTATCCATTAGATTTTTCATTCATCCTTTATTTGTACATGTTAATCCTGTTCATCTTATTTACTCGCATCTTCCTTTTCGGGTTGCGGGGCTCACTAGTGCCCATGTCCAGCCATCACTGTGCGAGAGGCAGGGGACACCCTGGACATGTCTTCAGTCCATCACAGGGACACATGGAGACAAACAACCATTCACTCTCTCTCACACACACACAGGGACAGTTTAGTCAGTTTCAATATTTGTCATTCACAACACATGTGGTACATGTGGTGGAACAAATTTTTGCAGTCAGGGTCCCAGTTACATCCAAAAATAAAATTCTACGCCGCCTTATAATCTAGCTGTTTTTTTGGTTTGTGTGAGTGTGTTGTTGTTTGTTTGTTTTGTTTGTTTCACTACTTTTCCTTTTGACTGTACTTTTAGTTGCTAATTTGTTCTGATTTGTAAAAAAGAAGAGAAATTTAAACTTGTATGGCTCTTTTGTTTTTGTTGTCCACTGTTATCACTCTGTTAAATAAATCAGGTCTCTCTTGTAAATAAGTCTTCGGGGCTCAATGGAATTAACCTGTCTAAATAAAAGTTGAACAAATTAAAAAGTAAAAGAAAAACAGTAGTAACATCTAAGACATGCACTAAGAAAAACATCAACTAAATATACACTAAGCACAAATAGCATAAAAACATTACTTCGAACAGCAGCACTAACATGAGTCTGTGTGAGCAGATGAGCACGAATGCACACAGAAACAAGAAGCAGATCAGCAGCAACATGAAACAGATCAGCAGCAACATGAGGTGATTGATTTTTTTTCATAGTGATTATTCTGGTTAGATGTTCATGAGTCTAACAGCTTCAGGGTAGAAGCTGTTCCTCAGTTTAGTGGTTCTACACTTAATGCTCCTCAACCTCCTTCCTGAGGGGAGTGGGGCAAAAAGTGTGTGTGCTGGGTGAGTGGGGTCCTTCATGATGCAGGTGGCTCTCTTCCTGCATCTAGAGGTGTAGATGTTTGTGATGGTGGGGAGACTGACTCCAACAGTCTTCTGTACAGCCTTCATCACTCTCTGCAAAGCTTTGAAATGATTTGATGCAGTTTGAAAACATTTACTCTAGTATCAAAGATCATGCTCAATAATCTAGTTACCGTATTTGCAGCCGTATACGTCACCCCGACCTATAAGTCGCATCAGTCCAAATATGTCTAATAAAGTGGAAAAATCCATAAATAGGTTGCTTTGCTGTGTACGTTGCCTCTATTATGCGTCACCGCTGACGTGTCATGTTTGTTATGCGTCACCGCTGACAACCAGGAAATGTGGGCCGGTGTGCCAAAAATTGATTGGCTGCTAAAATGGCAGCCGCGGGAGCGCGCACGGGAGGACTTTAACAAGAATTTAACTAGATTAACACTTAAAAACATTATTTGTTTGCTCAAAATTATAGTAAAGGGGTGTCTCAGTCCAACTTTTGCTTAATAATTGCACTTCACTGGTCAAATCAGCTGCATTTCAAAAGCTGTTACGTGGAGGTATGAGGGACGAGTCGCTGTGCATTTCTTCGAAATTTAACAAGATAAACACCTAAGAACAATTACTTGTTTGCCCGACTTTTAAAGGTGTGTCTCAGTTGAACTTTTACTTAAAAAAAGGCATTTTAATGGTCAAATCAGCTGCTTTTCAAAAATATTCGCTACCTTGGTACTCCTGGGAGCTTGCAGACAGGGAGGAAATCAGGAAGGAGGAATGTTGCACATTTCTTCAAAATTTAACAAGATAAGCACCTAAAACAATTGTTTGCTCGACATTATAGTAAAGGTGTGTCTTAGTTGAACTTTTACTTAATGAATGAACATTAATGGTCAAATCAGCTTCATTTTGCCAGGGCGGTGCCGCAAAATGAAGCTGATTTGGTGGTTGCTCCAAGCGAGCAGAACGAAGGTGGCAGACTATGGCAAGCTGATTGTGTCATTAATAGCCACTTTTACCTATTACATGACACAATGGCATGTTGTACATCTCGAGTTCTATCTAGCGGCTGAAAATGGTAGTGTTCAATATATTCAGTGAGAATGAATGAAAACTGTCATATCTCAGCCAAAAAATGGTTTATAAATCTGGGGAACAATCCATAAATACATTGCTTCGTCATATAAGTCGCAGGGCATGTAAATTGTGCAAAAAAGCTGCGACTTATAGGGCGAAAAATATGGTAAGTCAGGTACTCTGGATTTATTTATTTATTTATTTTTTGTGTGTGTGTTGAAACGTTTCGTCCTTCATCAGAGAGGGCTGACTCCAGAAACTATCTTATCACCATTCAACTGGTTGGCCCACTATAGGAGTGTGCTGCTTGTGGGACTGAGTTTATTGTGACTTCTCTGACTGATGAAGTCCTTCGGATGAAGGATGAACCGTTTCAACACAAAAAATAAGAAACCGTCCAGATGACCTGACAACTTTGTTGGATTTTATACCTTGATTACTGAGCATGAACTTTGGTATTTACTTTAGTAGTTTACCAGATATATTAATGCGCAATCGTGAAATGCGAGAATGCACTCAGTTCAAACAAAGCACTCGGCTGAATCTGCAGGGAGGTGGAGTGTCACAAACACAGAACTCAGAATTGAAACACGAGACTTCTTGTTTTAGACTACCATATTTTTCAGAATATAAGGCGCACTTAAAATCCTTTAATTTTCTCAAAAATCAACAGTGAGCCTTATGATCTGGTGCACCTTATGTATTAATTCTGGTTGTGCTTACTGACCTCGAACTGATTTTATGTTGTTATTGTGAATGAGTTGAATAAAGTTTGACTTGTCTGACTGTTTTGTTTCGCTTAATGCGCCTTATGATCCGGTGCACCTTATTGTCTGAAAAATATGGTAATATTATCTATAAACTTTAATCAACAAATCCAGATGTAAATAAGTATTAATATGATGGATGGACCTTTTTATCTCAAATGAACCTTTTATAGATATAGACATATTTAGTCTACTTTCAGTCACTTCAGCTATTTCAGTCATTCAACAAGCACACATTTTGCTTGAAAAATCTTAATTTAGTGACACAAACCCTTGATATGAAAAAAGCACATGTTTTATGATTAACTTTATATATTTTAGTTTTCTTTTGACTGATCTTTATGACTTTGCAATGATTAATTTAAAGAAATTGTAATGAAATGCACGGCTATTGTTGTTGTTTATGATGCTCTTTGCAGCCACAGCGAGTAAAATATTGTGCACAGATGTTTGCAAGTAGCTGCCCACTGTGACCTTTACTGCATCAGCGCATGATCATAACCTTTTGGCTTAATGTGCGTATCTTTTTTCACCTACATGCATCTAATATAACAAAACACTTTTATTTACACACGGCCAGACGGTTGAGCAAAAAGGCTCTTTCACGGCAGATACCTAATTGACGGCAGACACACGGTGTTCCTTGTTTGCTATTCTGTCCGACCATGTTAAACACTGGGAGGGAATGGTTTGTCCTGTTGTCAGCCACCATTTAGAATAAGTAGAGATACTATAGGGACGATACTTTCTGAGTTGCTCTATGTGCTTACTTTAAGGGCTGTAAAGATTTGTTGTTTCCAAGCTTTTACATGTATGGTGTTTTTTTTAAATGTACATCTAAAACCTGTTTGGTTAATTGGATTTTCTGTGTACTCACACAACTTGGCCTAAATTGCAAATTAGTTTTATTCCAGCATAATGGAAACCCTTGGAACTTAATTTGATGGCATCTGTAAAGAGGCGCATTGATTCACAAGTGTTTACCCGGCCATTCAGCGAGCAACGCTTTGAATTTCAGGTTGGCTGTTGCAAGTTTGTCGCTTTGAATCCACTCTCGGGGGGTGGAACAAGCTGGTTTTCCAAAGAAAACCATGCAGCCTGGTGAAATTACAACTGCTGCCAAAGGCCTCGGATGTTCGTGATGGGCATCAGCTTTTGTCAGTCATTCGGTCTGCAACACACAGCAACAGGTTTGCGTGAGCGTCTGTCATTGTTGGGGAAAATACTTACATTCTGAGAATATCAAAAAGATGATTCATGCGCTGGAAAGTTTTCTGCAGACTCACTTTGTAAATCGATGGTTCATTACCAACGCTCAAGTGGCCGTTTCGGCTGTAATGAATGAAGCAGTGCAGAGGCCGACCCTGACAGATGATCATGGGTCGCACTCAGTTTCAGACTGAATTTAACCATTCAAAGCATTTAATCTATATTATCCACTTTGCTGCAGGGACTCTTTCTTTTTAGCCTGATGACTCCTGGAGTAATCTGTAACTGTTCACTGCCCCCACCGATCAGATCAGTAGCAACTTTGTTTCTTGCAGTCACACAACTCGCAGCACAAAGTTTGATCATCTAAAACATTTAAACTGGCACACACCGCATATACTGCACCATATACCATATGCATATACCAAATATATTTAGTGCTTAGCGCATTCTTGGTTTAGCGTATTTTTTAGTTCATATCTTAGATCTTAATACTGTTTTTCCTTTACAATTTATACTTTTGTTGGATGTAAATGGGACCCTGTGTACACAATTTCGTTCCACCACATGCACCACATGTGGTGCGTATGACAACAAAACTTTGATTTTGGCTTTGATATAATAACAAAACCAATTTTAATCAGCATCGAGGCTCATAATCAAACGCGAACAATTTACCGACACATAAAAATCAGAATATTTAGCCAAGCGTGGCTCACCTAGACCAAAAGGCGCACACAGCTCTGCACATGCACGCAGCCACAGTTTGTCTAGAATGCATAAGCTTCTATAACACCAGCGTTTGACGGGCTTAGCAGAATAAACAAACGTCAGCAGACCGTGGTGTAAAAAGCACAAACGCTCTAATAACAAGACATAAAACATTTAGCTGTCCACATAATATAAGCCATGCTTGCTGAAGATAAAAGCGAGTTTGGATCCACCGATGGGGGGGGTTGACTCTGCTGAATAATTCTCAGCCAGGGCTGTTTTTCTTTCATTTACCTGTCATAAAAATAAAGCTGCAGTAAAAACAATCTGAAAGGTTCTGGTTAAACTACTTGGACGTGGTTATAAATATAAGAAAACCCCCAAATTTATTGGTTCACTTCATTATGGCCCCACAGTTGCTGACATGGACATCTTTGGTGGCTCTAGAGGAAATGACACACATTATGTGCAGTAAAAATGTTGAGAAACTGTGAATTTATGACCACAAATGTTAGTTTCCCTGCTGTAACCCCTTTGATTCGTACTACTTAATAAGCCAGAGTGTCATTATGGGTAAAGGGTGTTTTTTATGTGAGTGTAAATGCTCCCGTGGGAGTACAGCATGTGGTGTGTGTGAGTGAAGGGTGTATATGTAAATCAGACTTGCAGTGTTTGTTTGCTTACCTCCAGGCTTTGTTCTCTGCTCCAGTCCAGTGACTTTAATTTCCCATTGCTTTTAAATCCACAACATATTTGAAAAGTCTCTGTCAGCAGCTCTTTCTCCACTTTCTGCTGAGGTGTTAGTTCTTGATTTGGGTGTCGCTCGTGCACTCTTTCCTTGCTCTTCCACTTTGTTTTCATTCATGCACGAGCACCGTCCTTCAGCCCTCAGTCACACTTTGAAGCAGCTGAGCCTGTCAGGATTAATATAACCAAGCCCTGATGACATCACAGCAGAGAGCAACCTATCAGAAGGTGAGGAACAGCTTTTAGTCTGTACTCTCTGTTCACAGCTGGACAACACTCAATACCTTCTGGGCTTTTGAGACGCAGTTTAGAACCTTGTTTTCAGCAGCTGCCGTCTTCGGACAGCATCAGCGAAAGAAAACCACAAACTTCTGGTTTTGGCTGCAGCTGAGGACTTTTAAACCAGACGTGCAAATTAAATGCCTCATCATTTTGTATTCTCATAAAGATATGAAAGTGGCTTTTTGCTTGGGGTGATGATAAAAGTTGAATCCTATAATTGTATTCTATGTCTTTCATGTTTGTAATAAAAATCCACATGGGTTCAAACTAGCAGCAAAAAGTAAACATTTCCAAACTCGAGTCTACGTTGAGAAAAGATGTGTTCATGTCATAACTATGATTTTGGAAAAAATATTTTTTTTAAATGAGGTTCTGCAATAAAGGGTTAGAAACCATTTGTAGATGTAGTTTTGATTATTCTCAGCTAGGGGAAATGGGGTTTTGTGGACAAGTAGACAAAAATAGATCCCTAAACAACTGTATTTTCAGTTCATGTAAAAGCTATTTTAACGTATCACAGTCAATTTTGCACAACACCGTTCTGTTTATAGCATTCTATGGCTCTTCACTATTGCAAACAGCAGACATAGCTAGTTATGACACTTCCTGTGCAGCTCGTCTTTCCTGTATCATCATAGCATGTGTGTAGTAATGATGTTGTTGTATGAAACTGGAGTAAAGGTTCATAAAATAGTTTGTATGAAGTGGAATGAAAGTTTAAGAATTGGTGTTATTTTAAGATGATCCACTTTGGTCACTACTCGGACCAGCATTTGGCTCATCAATTCGGTCAGAAGTAAAAAAGCTACCTGCAACAGGTAAGACACTGAATGCTCACAACCTTTCCACAAAACTCTACTTTAAAATAGAGTTGCATTCGGGCCCAAAAAATTCCATTCCGATCCGACCCCAGCCCATAGCCATAATTTCCAAACAACACAGAAGAATTAACAGTAATTACAGGTCAGAACCCTAAAAAAAAAATAAATAAAAATAAAAACAGACATTTTTAATTGAGCTTTGACTGCTTATATTTATTAACAGTCGGTGGAGCGGCTGAATAAAAGGGGCAGAGGATTGGAGCTGAGGGAGTGTTTGTCCTTTCAAAGTGCATTAAAACCCCGCTTCTGCCTGCATTCTGCATCATTCAGACATGGACCCTGCTCTGACGTGTCTGCTTTGGGATCTCACCTGTTTGGGTCATCGGCCGCGTGCGTCCGCTGAGTGCAGCAGCTGAATGAACGTCCATTTGGGTGATGGATCGCTGCCTGGCAGTGCAGTCCAATCTGAAGCTTAACTGAACTTTATTTTATCGCAAGACTGGCCAGTTCGCGGTAAAATGGCTGTGTGCGGCTGGTGAAGGTATGGCAAGCCATGTTGCCATATAATTGGATTTTATGGCAAGTCATGTTGCCATATAATTGGATAGCGGCTGATCCACTGACGCAATCAAAAGCCCGACACCACCACAAATTTGGGTCGGGTCGGGCTGGGCTTCGGGTCCTGGTTAGAAAAGACAGCTCTACTTCAAAAGATATGAACCTTGTATTTAAAAGCTCTTTAAAAAAAAAAAACACCAAAGTTCATGCTCAATAATCCAGGTACAAATCCAGCAATGTTCAGCCAGGTCATCTGGATGGTTTCTTTTATTTATTTATTGCTGAGGTGTTTTATCCTTCATCCGGAGGACTTCTTCAGTCTAAGCCACTAACAAACTGATTCCCACAAGCAGCAGACTCCCAAACTGGAAAAAAAAAAAAAAAAAAACAGTTGCTGGTGATAAGATGGCCTCTGGGGCCTGCCCTCTCCCCTGTCAACTCCTCTGAGACCCAGGAGTTTTGTTTCCACTATGGGAGTGCGCTGGTTATGGGATTCAGTTTGTTTGTGGCTCCTCAGATTGAAGAAGTCCTCTGGATGAAGAATGAAACGTCTCTTTAAAAAAACTTAAAAAAAAAAAAACTATTTATATTCCTACTAAGTAAAAAAAAAAATCTGATCAACAAAAAAAAAAAAAAGGCAAATGGAAACTCAAAGTTTCAAAACCAAACAATTACATGTATTATCTGCAACAAGTGATAAAAGAAGAATGTTAAATTCCACATCTGAGATGCAGTTAACGCTGCATAATTTACGGTTAAAGTAGAGCGGACATAAACAAAACTTTGATTTTTGTGTGTTTACTCTGAACTGAAGAAGAAACAGACCGTTCCCCTGTAATTCTAAAAAGCTCTCACAATGAGATGATTATCAGTTAGCAGCCTAAACCAAAGGACCAGTTTGATTCAGAGTTGGCAAAGCTCTTGGTTTACTGGTCTGTACAGGTAGTCCTCGAGTTACGAACGGGTTCCGGACCTAAGAACCGTTCGTAGGTCGATCCGTTCGTAATTCGAAAC
>JARVGQ010000390.1:14626221-14636901 GCA_031762355.1 Hypsolebias martinsi | reverse complement strand
ATGACATGAGGTGGAGTTCCTCCTCTCCCCATTTTCTTCTTCCCTCCTCGTTCTGCACAACAACATATTTGCAGCCACTCGAAATGTGAATCGTGCATTTTATAGTGTAATGATAGCGATCAGTGACTTCCTGGTAGGCTACTGTGTTTTTTTGGTTGTTTTGTTTTGTTTTTTTGTGTGGATGTTTTTTGACCAGCCATGTTACAGGCACTGTTCAGGAAAAACATTTACTGTATGTATTTGAGTGTATTACAGGGAAGTATTTAATTAAAAGTATAAAAAAAAGATTTCTATGTAAATATCTCATGTTACAACATGGACACCCCCAGCTTTTAGACAAGCGTGACCTATATATGTACCTTTTTTTTTTCTTTTTATTTATTTTTTTTTTCAGTGGGTGCAGTTTATTTTAAGGTGCGCTCAATAGTCCAGAAATTATGGTAGTTGCTAGACAGTATTGCTAAAGCACTTACCTTTGTGTCTAAGTGTTTTTAAAGAGGCAGACAGAACTGAAAATAGGTTAAAAAAAATGAAACCACCTGAGCTGACCCAGACTGGATGCCATGATCCATGTGACACTGTTTTTTTGAACCCGGTGGACTTTCAGCTGCAGGTTTTAGTCCAGTGTTTTCACCGTGTGGTTCCTAAAGTGACTATCAGAAACAGAAATTCCACTGAGATATGAAAGGGACACTTTTGAAAGATCAAAACCTGCAGCTGCTGCTGATGTTTGCATAAAACAAGTAGGTCAGATCTTTGACACACAGCACACCAATCAGAGTCCAACACAAAGCTGTTTCAAAGATTTTCTTATTAAGAATTTTTTGACCTTATTTTCATTGCTCTGATATTTTTTCTTTGAACTTTTTTTTTTTAACGTAAAGCTGCAGGGAAACATCAGCAGGGGGTGTTGGGAAGTGTCACAAGTTGGTTTGCCAGCGTTTGCAGGAAGTATACTGCACATTGTCTTATAATGACGGGGAAGTGAGCCAACATAAAGTAGAATTGACTGTAGAAACATGCTTTGTTGTTGGACACTGTTGCACGAGCAGAGACAACAATCAAACTCAGCTTTTGAATCGTGAACATTTAGTAACTGAAAGAGCTTGTAATACTTCATATCTGTCAGAAAGTGTGGGTTCAGGGATGACATTTTTTTGACTGAAGCATGCACCAAACACTATAGACATGAAATACATAAGCTGTAATGTTATAATAATAATAATAATAATAATAATAATAATAACAATAATAATAAGATATTATCATCTTGATGCTGTCTGGAGAGGCCTAGAGAGCTGCTGTTTTGTGAACATATTCTTCCCCCTGCTGGTGTGTCTCTGTGGCTGCAGATAAATAGAGCTCTTGTATGTTTTGGTTCAACTTTTCCCCATTTTCTAATCTTTTATTAATTTGCCTGTAACTTGAAAAATCTAGATTCAAATTTACGCTGATATACGTCTTCTGAAATGTAATTTTAACTTACTTAACCATCAGCTGAAGTTTGTAATACCCATTTTTAAGTGTTGTTTTCTCTATTTAATTTCAATAGAAACTCGTTTATTAGGTCTTAATGCTGCCCTAATGTCCCTAATGTCTATGAAGCAGGTGTTGGTTTATTACACAAAAACACTATGGTTTGATTTTAAGTTTTTAAACGCAATAAAGCTGAATAAATATTTCTGTTTAATAAAACCCACAAGATATAATGCATCACAACTATTTTTGGAAATTGGCATGGACACATCTTTGAATTTAACCTTTTACAACAGCTATTGTAACTTCTTTGTTGTTATTGTTAGTAAGTGTGAGATGTTTGATTGAAGGCCGAAAACGTATGTGATGAATGTAATTCTGGTAAAAGAAAAACACAGTTTGTTGGAAAGAAATTTGAATAATTTAAGTACTGGATGGTGTTTGACAGAGTTAATGACTTGCATGAACTTATTTTTGATTTACTGTAAAAAAAAAACAAAAAAAAAAAACTTTTGTAATGATTCAGGATGTTTGTCAGTCAAAAGTACCTCTAAGCAATAAAGACTTTTATTTTTATTTATTGCCATATTATTAAAAAATATACATATCATATTTTAACTATTCATTTTATAATCAAACCCAATATACGAACGTTCACCAAAACATGCAAGATTAAGATAAAATTGCAGTATATCTACATCCATCCATCATCCATCCATTATCTTCCGCTTGTTCCAAAGTCGAGTCGTGGGGGCAGCAGCTTGAGCAGGGAGGCCCAGACATCTCTTTCCATCGCCAGCTCTTCTGGGAGGACCCCATGGCGTTCTCAGGCCAGTCAAAATACATAGTCTCTCTTGTGTGTCCTGTGGTATATATATATATGTATATATATATATATACACTGTATATCTATATCTATCTATATCTATCTATCTATATATATATAAAAGAGAGAGGGAGATTATTCTACAAATAGGGTGGCAGGTGGGATGCACTTTATTCTGGGCCACCCCCTAGCACCGCCACTGCAGCGAGCAGCAGACACCTCGCTGCTCGCGCTTTTCTCCCTGTAGTTCCATGCTCGGACGCTGCGTAGCGCCCTCGCACCATGTGTGTGCGTGTTGGTCCCGCGTGGACAGGAGGAGGGCGTCAGGGCACCGCTCTCTGACTGCTCCAGAGCTTCAGAAAGTCTCCATCCGACAGCATCCATCCATCCCCACGGACACGATAGCGTGCGCATTGACGCGCAAGTGAACCGGAGCGGAATGGAGGCAACATCTGAGCAGAGAACTGCAGCTGAGGGGGGGCTTTCTTATTATTTCCTGCTGGGAGGTGCAGCATCTGTGGGCGTGATGAGGAGCGTTTAACGCAGGGTGGAAAGGTGCCTGACAGCCTCCTGCTGGGGAGGAGCAGGGAAATCCCTCTCCCCACTGAGGCACAGTGGAGGAGGAGGAGGAGGAGGAACGACTGGAACCTGGAGAGTTGAGGAGTGCGTCATGATTGGAGCATTTGTCCAAATTGTCCTGCTGCTGGAAGCTGAAATGGAACCAGTCTGAAGGTGACTCTTTAGTTCGTCAAGCTGCTGGGATTCCTCTCATCATCATCATCATCATCATCATGAGTGGACCGACTCATGGTAAGTGACTCTTTCCTGGAGGAACTGAGAACTGAAGACTCAGAAGATTTATCACTTCATAATCTTTCCAATCAGTGAGTGACATTATTCCTCTGTAGGCTCCATCATGTAACAGACCAGGGAAGGTGAACTGCTGCTACTGGATTAGATTGAGTCATTCGATTGATGGAGATGGTTTGTCATCTCAGGAACAAAAGACAGAGTCGTGATTTTGAGAGATAAGAAAGCTCAAACTGGGGTGTTTTTGCTTAATGGTGTTAAACCACTAAATATAAATATAGAAGTTGATTTGATAACTTTATTAGACTTAAAGCATTCCCACCTGGGGGAGACCTTTAACCTTATAAAGACTCTTGCCAGTAAGGCAAAGGTGAATAAATTTAATCTTCAACTCTCCCATGGAAATAATAGGAATTAAGCTGTGATGAACCGCTACAGTTCAAACTATGGAAGAGGTTATTGGTTTTTATTCTGGCTATTAGAGCCAGAAGAGTCAGAGTGGGTCTGTCTGCAGAACAAATGAAGTCTTCGACATTGAAATTATTTTAATAAGAGCCTCCGAGAAATTACAAATTACAAATTTTTATTGGTGAATATCAGCAGTCAGCAATGACGTAGTTTGTTGCTGATGATAATGTAAAAGTGAGAAAAGATCTGAGAAACACTTGACATTTTTAATTTAAAAAAGGCTAAAATAAAGGACAAAATGTGACATCTTTAATGCTCAGTTCAATCTTACACGCTGCCTTGTACGCTAATGCTATAAATGCTTCTTTTTTATTTAGCTTTGTTCTTATTCGGTGTTAGTTAAAAACGACAACTTGACCACTAAGTTTAAACCAGAACCAGTGTCCAAACACTCACCAAACACTGAAGCACTTGCACTGCACGCGTTTTCACATTTATTCGCTCCAGAACAGCGTTTTAAACTACTAATAATAACAAAAGACACACATTCTTCTTGCAGCCATGTTCACAGGTGGCTCAGATCTTTCCATGTCTACTGTTCCAAACCTTGTGATGCCATCTGGCTACAAAAACCAGTGCCAGCCTGAAACACACCCACAGAGCCACACGCTCTAAGGATACAGCATTTTTTTTGTCCTACTTTTACGTCTTTTCTCTCCTCCTGTATGCACAGATCCACGGCTCTCCCTCGGCATGCTCCTTTCCTGCTGCCATCAGCTCAGCCTGCCAGCTTGTCATGTTCTCTATGACTGCATAATATTCTGGGATGCAGTGGCGTTGTCTGAAATGTAATTGACTTGAGTGGAATACAGTGAATTTGCTCCTCAGACTGTTGAACTGAGTACAACTGGTTCTGAGTGAAGTTTGTTAGAGCCCGAGAAATCTATTGAGCAGAACGTGCGCGAGTGCGATTCAGACAGCGTAAGGCAAATCAGAGCTGTGCTAAGTAAAATGTCTATTTTTCTCCTCTTGTTTGACAAGTTTTATTGATGGTGAGTTGTAGCTGTGCCCCTTGAAGGAGACAGTTTTCAGGAGCTCAGCAGCACTTTTAATAATTGAGGCCTAGCATTCCTTGAAGGACTGCGTGTCATCCACCACCTTTAATGCTAGAGTTTTAGAGCAAGACAGACATGAGAGAACACACACACACAAACAAATATAAACAAATATTAACATAAAATAAGAACAACAACAACAAAAAAGACCCAAACCAGGATGCTGTCTTTAGATCTGCCTCTCAGGGCTACATTGTTATAAATCGTGTTATTGTTGTTTTCAGATTAACTGTCCAGGAGACACAATGAGCTAAAAATCCCGTCACTGATCTATTTTCCTGTTCTGTGAACCTTTGATCCATTATGTAAAGCTATATTTCTTGTGGTGGCTACTACAGACATCTACACCTCCAGATGCAGGAAGAGGGCCACCTGCATCATGAAGGACCCCGCTCACCCAGCACACACACTTTTTGCTCCGCTCCCCTCAGGCAGGAGGTTGAGTGTAGAACCACTAGACCAGGGGTGCCCAATTTTTTTCCCCGAGAGGACCAAATTTAAAATCTATCAGAGGGCTGCAGGACAAATGCAATAAATGAAATGCAAATATTCTTTAAGTAAAGTCCATTATTTATTATACAGTTATTTAACCTTCCATTCTGTATAAAGAACATTACAGAACAGGCTGCGTTGATGGTGGTGGTGGGTGGGGAGGTCTGGGGGTCCTCCCCCAGAGAATTTTTAATAAAGTAGATGCCATTTTCTACATTTTGGTGCATTTTACAAAAGTTTATTACAGTAGATTAACATGAAACAAAACATGTAAACTGTTATTATTGAAATCTGACTGCAAGGCTGCAGCTCTGCAGGTAAGGGACGTTCACTTCAGGACAAATTGAAGTCGCTCACTGGTCAGTCACTCACTGGTCAGTTGCTGACGTGCCTATACTGGATTGGTTGTCAGGTGGTGTGACCTGTGCAAAAAACAATATAGATTTTACTGGCCCCTTTGAGACTGTTGCCAGTTATTCCATATTTCTTCAACATTTCTTCAATGTTTTGGTGAATCCAAGGTTTGAGAACAGTTTCCTTACAAAATCCTAATGATGGTTTCTTAACTTTTCAGAGAGGCTGAGTTAAAAATTAGGGGACCTCAAGAAAGGTGTGTGATGGGCACCTGCATGATGCTCAGCTTTGTCAAAGGAGATTTTATTCAACAGCAAGAAACTGCTGAGAGACAGTATGACGTCTTTCAAAATAGAATATAAATTGTTAAAATAAAATAAAATAATGCACAAATTTGTTGCTCCTGCTGTGTAGTGTCATTACAGTAGCCACTGGGCCAACTTTCCATCTAACATTAACCTTGAGCGAGTGTAAACACATTGATTCTTTAAAGGAAATTTTAATCTAGTACCGGTAATGAGGACAGCTTGCGGCCCCACATTGGGCACCCCTGCACTGGACTGAGGAACAGCTTCTACCCTGAGGCTGTTAGACTCATGATTATCTAACCAGAATAATCACTGTGAAAAATCACATCATGTTACTGCTGATCTGTTCATGTTGCTGCTGATCTGTTTCATGTTGCTGCTGATCTGTTTCCTGTTGCGGTGTTCATGCATGCTCATCTGCTCACACAGGCTCATGTTCGTGCTGCTGTTCAGCGTATTGTTTTTATTGTTTTCATGCAATTAGTGCTTAGTGTGTTTTTATGTAATGTTTTTCTTAGTTCATATCTTAAATCTTATTACTGTTTTTCTTCATACTTTTGTTGGATGTAACTGGGACCCTGTGTACACAATTTTGTTCCACCACATGTACCACATGTGGCACTATATAAATAGACACATTTATATAGACAAATAATCATAATGTATAAGACAAATAAAGAACTTTAAATCCTTAAATCCTTGAATTACAGTTTTAAGAGGCATTTTTCTGTTGTTGTTTTTTTTTTAATCCAACGAAAGTGCTGGATTTCAAAATATGTATTTTGATGGTCCAATTTATATTTGGGGGTTTAAAAGAGAGCATCTGCAGACTTAAACAACTTTAATGTTCTGTTTATTTCATATGTAACCAATGAACTCTTTTCAAGCATGAGAAATGCGGCGCAGAGTTTAGAGAAGGTGGGCCTATGATCAGAAGGTCGCTGGGTCAACTACGACAACATGAAAATGTTTGCCCCACACCGGGCCCTTGAGCAAGGCTCTTAACCCCCACCTTCTGCTCCTCCAGGCACCCTAGATGGCAGCTCTCTGCTCCACACAGAGGGCTGTGGTAGCTCGGTGGTCTGTGGTTGTGTCAGGAAGGACATGTGGTGTAAAGACAACTGACAAGTCTTCATGTGAGTTAGTTACCCATCTTAAATTGAAAACAAAATGGACATAACTGCCAATTTCACATACAAATGTGTTTGTAGCTGAGAGTCATATAAGCACATATACTGAGCACTAACAGGTTGTACATGTATAAGATCTTTGTTGAAAATGGAAAGGAAATTTTTGTTGATTCAGATGAAAATTAATAAAATCCACTGCTTCTACAGTAAAAACAGAATGGACTAAAACACACGACAAAGACCAAAACTACAAGATTCTAAAACATACAATAGCTCAAATCGTACAAGACAAATGTATGCGCCAGTGCAGATGTTTCCTGTCCCAGCCAACATCACCTTCCTCTTCCTCCGTATGTCTGTCCATTCGTACGTCCAGAAACGTTCTCTTGTTCCACCCATAACTTCTGATCCGCTCAAGATATTTTACTGAAACTTGATGCACATTTGCATCCTTAAAGGTTATAAATCAAAGTCAAATTTTGTACAAGGTCTTTGCTTGTCTAGGCCACCGCTACGATTGCTGTATTGCTGAATAATAGTTTGTTGACGGGCGTATAATGTGCCGTATGTGGTACTTTAGTTTAGTCTAGTGTTGGATTGTCGCTGTGAAATAAGTCTGCCACAGAATGTACTCCTCTGCCTTGTGATGTTCACATGCAGATGATGCATGATGTTCAAGATGAGTTGAGAGTGTGTCCTCTGCTCCACTGCAGCCTCCACAGAGTTCAGCTCCACCCTCTGTTAAGCCAGATCTCCTGACGATACAGGTTTTGACCTATAGGTTGATGTGGTAGTAGCTGAGGGTCACTCACAATAGTCTGAGCGTGACATGTCGAGGTATCGCATGAGATGATGCGTAACGTCATCTACAAGGTTTGACAGACTGTAACTCCATCCCTTTTCATCTGAAGATGATCTTAGTCTACAACTCTGACATGGAAGATAGCAGGCGACATGCATTCCCTTAAGAACTGCTAGGCCTTTACGGTAGTTTGAGACTAATTAGTTTGACAAAAACAAGTCTAAATAACAGCAGCTTGTTTGTTTAAAGTTAAATTACGGGTCATCCTACGTGCAGCACATAGTCAATAGTGTTAGAGGAAAAATCAGTGTCAGGACAGGCCTGATAAAACAGGTTTTAATTACCAAATTGTGGCTTTTGCAGGGAGACGTACACATCCCTTCCTCCAGGCCGTCTCTGCTCTTTGATTTCTGGTAATGTGCTCTGCTGACGGGGCAGGCTGAGCTCTGCCTCGGCGTTCGGCTCCCTCTGAAAGGCAGGTTGACAAACTGCCATATTGATTTCTCCCCTCAGAATCTCCTGCTTGTAGCATTTATCAGCGACCTCAATTTTCAGGCCTTGGCCTCTTCATTTTTAACCCAATGAAAATGAACGAATAATTTCTTGTTGTACATGGAAATCAATTCACCTTTTGACCTTTTGGTGCACATGAAGGCTGCGGTATCCCTCAAGCCTATGCTGTTTGGGAGTGTCCTGTTTTATAAAATATAATCATAAGTGTGTAAATGTTTAACATAAAATTTAAACAACTGCCATATTCTGTAGCCATCTTTCTTAAAAATAGGAGTAAATGTTTTATTTTAACTTTTAAGTTTATTTAATGGCCCAACATTTCTTGAAGGAATGCTTATCACCCACTGATTTTCTCAGTGTTTAGACAAAGATCATCTTGTGTTAAGAAATGATGAGTTATAATTATATTGGTCAAGTCTTAGAAAAATAACTAGAGAAATTACATTTCCTACAAAAATGCAGTGTGAATGCTTATTGCTGAAGAACTTGCTGAAAAACAGCTGAAATTAGCTACATTTAAAAAAAAAATGCTGAAATGAAGCCGAAATGACAGAACTAGCCTAAATTAGCAGAAGAAAGCAAAAAGAATACATATTTACTAAATTAGGTTTAAATAAGCAGAAATGAGCACAAAATTCAGGAAATTTGCGCAAAAGGTAAAATGAGCAAAAATAGCTGAAAAGTAGCTAAAAAGGCAGAAAGAAGCTTAAGCTATCAGAATGAAGTGGAAAGAGCTGAACAAAATGTAAAAGGAGCGGTTAAAGTAACCAATCTAAAGATTTGAAGGATGTAAAATAAGTTATTTTCATTTTCTATGAGGGGAAAAAAAATGGCAGAAAAGGCTAAATATTTCAAAAAGCTAAAAGTTGCACCAATATTAAAAGTCATAGCAGGATTGTCCAGAAAGAGCTGAACGTTTTGATAAACTGTGATTTGTTGAAATCATACAAAAATTGTGGAACGAGAAAGATGCTGCAAAACGTACAGAAGTAAAATGGATCACAAAAGACTGGATGCTTCATAAACATTCACACTATAAATGCAATCCCATGCAACATTGTGATATATTGTGTGTTAACTTTTGTGTTAATGTTGTGAATAACTGTCTAACACACCCAGTTTTAGCTGAGTATCAGACATTTTTGTGAAAGCTAAAGTGGGTTGGATGCAAAATTTAATAATTTCTTGAAGTACATGCATTGATTCCTCACTCAGAGTAGCATTAAAATGTATTTAGTGATTCATGAGCTACTTTACTAACAGCACAGACAAATGAGCTCAGACACGAGCAACAACATTATCGCTCTACGCCTTTAACAGCGGGTGATAATTACAGAACTCCATTGTTTAGTAAAGTAAGTGAATGTACTGATGCAGCACTTCAGCTACGCCACAAAAAGCACTTTCTTACTCCTGGTTGTATGCAAATCGTCTGAACTTCATGAAAAATGGACGTGCAGAATCCTCGGGAGCAGCGTGACGACACCAGACTATCACTCTAATCAAACTAATTGCCTTGAACAAGGAACATTTAGACACACTTACAGAAACCTGATCTTTTCGTATCGGGCTGCACGCATAAAACAAAGCCTTGCTTTCGTTTGCCGCCTCTCATCAGGGCTGAAAGTGTGCATGGGGAATGCTCATGCAACCATGTCTTAATTACTCATTGACCCTTTGACCCGGGAGCTGCATTGATACCACCTCACCGCCCGACACGAAAGCGTTTGGGTTACAGATGACTGCAGCTTCGTATGCAGCTATTACAGGATGACGTGAAATCTAAACTGCGGAGCATGTGAGTGCATTGTATTTGCTTTCAGGGCTTCACCTTTGAGTCACTCCAAACTGCAGGGGGGGGCCACCCCTTGAGCCGGGACTGAGGCTTTGCATTACATATTGAGCCTTAGTCACCACCGCTGCAGGTGTAAGTTATCTGGACTGCAAATGGACTTCTGTAAATTAACAAAACGCGCCTGCGTTTTAAGGCAAGATTGATGCTTTTTAATAGCCTCGCCCCATATTGAAGCGTCTAAATTACACCAGCGCACAACTAAAGTGGTAATGAGCAAACAATTAATGCCAGTTTGGCACGTTTAATTGCAAGCCGGAGCTGGTAATAAGTTTTGTCAAGGTGAAATCTTTAAATACTTGCACTGCTTAGAGTTTAGGTAAGTAAAGTAAAACGAGTGCTCAGATGGAGTGTTGGTGTTAATGTAAATTGTTAATGTTCAGCAGTGAAATTGCTCATCAACTTGCAGACTTGTAATTATTTTCTAATTAGCTAATTCAGTTTTTTTTCTCCCTTTCTTTATGTCTACGAAGAACTAATAGAACAAACCGTATTAATCGTCTTGAAATAGTTGCTGGAGCCTCTCCGTGAATCAATTATTTAGCAGGAAAGTCAGCGCAGCGTTTCCTCTGTCATACAGATATGCGTGTATAT
>JARVGQ010000390.1:14513272-14532059 GCA_031762355.1 Hypsolebias martinsi | reverse complement strand
AAATAACATTATGTAAAAAGAGAAACCCAGATTTGCTTTTGAATTTGCTCTTTTTTCTATATAAAAAAAAAATCAAAAGCAAAAAAAAACTTTGGATATGGACATTTAATATGAGACTGAAAATCTTTCATAATTTTTCTACTACTATAACAATCTTCTTCCTCACATTTCTGCCCTGTCTAGTTTGTTGCTCCATCTATTGTGTGATTCTAACACACAACTTTTGACTTTCTCGCTCTCCTGTCTTTATCTGCATTTATTCATTTTTTTTCCTCCTCTTGAACATTCACATTTTCTTTTTTCTTCTCACGCCCTGTAGCTACATCCAGATGTCAGTCTGCATTTGTGTGGATCTGAATGTGTAGGTATGTGGATTCTTTGTGCAGCGTTTGACCTTGTCCAACCATCCATAACTGAGTTTTCTAATATTTCCCCGCAGCTGCATAATATGAGCATGTGTGTGTTTTTGGTGCCTTGGCTGTGGTGGTGCTCATGGCACCGTGCACCATTTGTCCTTGTGCATTCAAGCACATCAATACTCTTTGCAATTTATTCACAGGTGTGTGTGTGTGTGTGTGTGTGTGTGCACTTGTGTTATTGCGTAAGCGTGTGTTTAAGCCAGTGGGGCACCTGCAGGTGCCGTCTTTTCAATTTCGCAAGTTTCGAGAAGGTGCAGGTCACCAGTCAGACATTGTTGAGTCAACACACATCACATTTATACACAAGCACACAAAATCGTCGGAATCCAGGAATGATTATTTAAACTGTGCAAACAATTTAATGTCAAACTATGCTGATTTTTTTCATTACATTGATGCATAAAGACCCAAAGAGAGACTAACCCCAACTTTAACTCTAATTGACCTATTCATGTAGAACACAAGCCCCGATTTCCTCTCCTTTTCCAGTCAAAACTCAAGAGATTATCCTCATTTCATCCGGATATTGGTCCCTTTGAAGAACTGTAGACTCCATGTAAACAATTAAATCAATCAATAAATAAACAAGAACAAAAATCCACCTGTCACTGAGGTTTTGTATGAACAAAGCTAAAGCAGAAAGATCAGCTGTTCTTCAATCACAGAAAAATAACAAGTCAGAACATATACAGGCAGTCCCCGACTTACGGCGCCATCGACTTACGGCAACTCGGACTTGCGGCGCCGCCCCCAGTGACGTCATCACACCTTACGTTGTCTTTTTTATGCAGCATTTTATGTTTTTTTTTCCCGATTTTTTTTTTAGGGTATTTTGTTAGCTAACTGCTTGGAAACACATTAAAACGGCGTTCTAAGTACGTTCTGTGTTTTACATGGAAAAAAACGTGTTTAAAAAGACGTTACGGCTGCCATGTGGTTTCAGTTTCGCGTTACGGTCGAAAATCCGGATTTACGGCGCCATGTGGCCAGCGCTCCGAGTTACGGCAAAATCGAGGTCCAAACGGTCCTTAGGTCCGGAACCCGTTCGTAAGTCGGGGACTACCTGTACATATTATGTTTGCCATGTTTGTTAGCACTGTGAGTATAGTTAAACATTTAATAAATAATACCAGGTAATCTGTGGAATAATTAAATCTTCTTGGATTATTAGGCCGGTGAGGCTCAATACAAAGAAACTATGTACTGTTTAAATAAATAAATACAAATGTAAATAAATAAAGTGCAGCTTTTTTATATTCCGTATACTGTACTGTATGATACTTTTTCATAGACAGTGTTTTCTTTATTTATACCATAAGTTTTAAATGGATAAAGTTAAAGCTTTAAGATTTTGATTTATGAAACAGTGGTGCCTCCAGAAATTTTTTTAAAAGGGCAACTATGTGGGGGCCACTGAAAGTTCTGGGGTGGCACACCAAAACCAAAATCATATTTATTTTTTATTTATTTTTTTTTATCAGAAATTCTATTATGTTGTTATTAAATGGCCAATTAAAAACTTTGGTTAAGGAATTACCAACTGATGTAGTTCAGTTTGTTATAGTACAGGTAATATTATTGATTCTGTGATGTGCAGAGGACAGAGGTGATATTTAGAGTTTCACAACAGTCCAGTTTTATTGGGTTCTGTATGTACACACTGCGTAAGTTGTCCTTACATCAGGTCTTAGTGCTTTTCCCTAAATAAAGTCAAAAGTACGGCTTTAATTTGAAAGGGTACGTGGAACAAAACCTGCTTTATCAAGTTCAAAGCACAGCTTTTTCTAATTATTTGTAAAACCTTTTTTGTTGCATGAACAAAATATGTAGGTTATAAATGTACATGATTAATGTCCAAATTTGGGAATCAGAAGATAAAACAGCACCATCATAAACGACACACATCTGACAAAAATATATGTATTTAAATATGAAACTATATGTGTGTGTCTGTGCATGTTTTATCGTAAAACCATGTTTGTTCGTTTTATTCGGTTTTTATGTTTGGGAGGTTTTATTAATCCTAAATAACAAGAAGAAATTAAAAATGTACACCAAACAAAAGCTTTGGACTCACAAGGATAAAACTCTTGGACCAAAGAGAGACTGTGGAGGAGCCACAAATATTTTAGGGTGATCGTTGCTCCCCACTGGCCTCCGCTTAGTGGCACCCCTGTCATGGAAGAATAAAACTGTTGCAAACCTCAGTGAATTTATCAGACAGCAAATGACTGCCATGTTGTCTGGTCTTCTTGTCCAATGGTTATTTATCACTGAATCACACTAATTATCACTTTCAGATTATCACCTACAGTCTGTGACGTCTCATTGTGACCTTTTACTTTTCTTTAGGCGTGACAGATTTTATATTTTTGGATTTTCTGTTCATCTCATTTTGTTTAACCGACTTTATACTATTTGCCACCAATGTTCACTTCTGTTTCTGCCTATTTCTTTGTGCGTGCGTTTGTTTGTTTTCAACTTGCAAGATAAATCATATTCAGTTTTGCATTGCGCTGTCAGTTTCTCTTCACCTTTCTTTAGAGACAAATAAGGAAGAAAAATCTATGTTATTTTTTTAACGACACTGTGTTGAGTTACTTCCTTGGAGGTGTTTTATAATGCAGTGACAGCTCATTAAAGTTTGAAAAACTTTATATTTTGCCTCAGTGACATGTAAAGTCACATGTTCACGTGTTGATGAAAGGCCTGTTGGTCCACAAAGAACAACCTGCCTCTTTTCATGGCAGAGTTTTACACTGAACTCATCTCGTGCTGAGCAGCCATGGACTTGTGGCCGTTTTAATGAAAATCGTGAAAACAACGTTATGGGCGATGACGTGCAACATCACAATATTTTACACTCTGAATATGTGGTGTGAATCACTATCAGCTACTACCACATCAAACTGTAGCTCAATATCTGTTAAAATGAGTGCTTTGTAGACATATTGTGTTGAAAATTATGATTAGTGGCAGCCATCTTCAACTGAACTGACTCCAAAAGTAATCAGTTGTTGAGGAACAGTAGTCTCTCGCTACTCCACGGTTCGACTTTCGTGGACTCACTATATCATGGTTTGTCGATGCACATTAACATTTTTTTATTTAATTTTTATTGTACAGTGCAGTACATGGCACATGATTTGTCAACTTTACAGTAATTTATGTACTCACGTGGTTGGGAAAAAGTTTTTAAAAAATAAAATAAAATTCAGACAGGTGCTGCCATTTTGTAGTTTTCTCTCAGTCAGCCTACACAGTAATCGCCACTCATAAGAACTACATTGCCCATAAGAAAATACTGTAGTGTAGTGCCTCGGTTCGGAACCTAAGACCCACAATAAATGAGGGACTACTGTATATCTATTGATTACTTTTTAACATTTCAGTAAACACAGGGGCAAAAACATTATCACCTTTCAGCACCGGACAAAAATGAACTGTACCTGCGCTCTTTCGCAGCTCATTTTCTTTTTGCTCCTACCTTTGAGTGGTTTGGGTAGGAAGTGTGCTGCGGCCTTGTTCTTCTTGACGTGGTTCCCCTTCATGATGGCCCCCTCCTTGTTGAGTCCCAGGTACCATGCCCGGCCTGAGTTCTGCTGCCGGTACATCATGGACGAGTAGGTGACGTAATAGTTCTCAAACACCGACTCCTTGAACTTACACTCCGGGGTGAAGTGCTCCTGAGTGGGAAAAGCGCGACGTGTATTAGGACAAATTGCCAAAGAAAAGGCGACAAGGAAAGCGATTAAGTGGACGTGGTTCAGGGTGAGGTGTGAGGCTGCAGGAAGAGCAAAGTTACAGAGGAGTTTGTAACAGCAGCTTCTCTTTAAAATGTGCTCCACTCCTCATCTCGGCCAGGTCTTACAGAACAAACTGCGCCAACTTAGGACAGTTGACATTTGCATTTCCTTATTCCTGTGTCTCCATGGCAACCAGCTACTCCCTAGAATACCAACCAGCCCACTGGGAAAGATGGTGTCCAGGTTACTGAGGGAAACAGAACGATACAGAAAGGTTTTTTTTTTTTTTTTTCCTGTATAAATTTTAATGAAGGTTTGTAACGAGGAGACTTGGCACTCTGCTTTGTGTGCACTGGTTTTATAAATATTTTCAGTTTTTAATATCAAGTTAGAAGATGTGACGAGTGATATCAGTGTTATGATGGAGGCCGGCGCTCTCAGGAAAACAGCAGAAAGCTTCCAGCGCCAGACCTGATGATGAAGCAGATATTGAAGTGATGTTCTTTCATGTGAAAGACAGCTTGGTGTTATTATTACAGAGGTTACTACCGTGTTTTATATGTTTTCTCTTCGCTGGTTTTCATCTTTTGGCCGCACAGTTTTGTTTGTATAGATCGCTGGAAGTGTGCGATATTTGTGCCGGCTTCTTCTTGTTATTGCTTCCACACCACCCACACCACCCAGAGCCGAGGAGCTAAAATGAGGTGCTGAAAGCACAGCCCTGCAGCCAGTGGCTCTTTCAGGCCCGTCTGATCAAATGAAAGCGCCGTGCCTGCTCGTGCGCGCATCAAAGGGAACGACATGAAGAAATCTTTTCATCAAAGAATGACCGAAGGGAGGTAAACAAAAGAGGACGAGGAACGAACTGGAATCAGTCGTGAGAAGCCACGAAAACAATGAGAAGAAACAACAGATGAGCCTCGTGTGTGTCGGCTGACCCTCAAGGCGATGAAACGACGAACTAGAAGAATGTGAAAGGTGCGAACACACCAAGACTTCAACGATTTTGGAACGAGCTCGACACTAATAAAAGTGTTTCAATGAATAAACTGTATAAAAAGGAATGTTAAAGCTGTTGCCAGTGATTTATTGGGTCGCCATGGCAACCACATTCCTGTGTCTATCACTCCCTGACAGACGTTATTCTGTCCGTTCTGCATACATTGTCAGATCGTCATACGCGTAGCACAAACTGACTGCACTGACTGCACTGTTTGGTCAGCACACGTTGTCAGATCGCCATATGCTCTATGTAACTAAATCAGCCGTATGACACCATGACGTAACAGATTACCTGTCAGTCACTGTCAGACATGTCAGCACACTGTGTTATTAACAGCTAATGACTTAGCAGTTAACCTGTCAGATTCAAATTCAATCCAATTCATCATACTGCTTTCGTTCAAGCGTTGATAGCTGTGGGCAGGAAGGGTCTCCTGCCACCGATATCGATCCGTCCACCCCGATCCAGCTTGCTGTGAGATCCGGTGAGCCTCTCGGTCCTCCAGGGCAGCAGAACCACCCGAATTCCTGGCAGAATTCCTCTCTGAGCTTTGGTCCCTCCTCCCAGCAGTCTGCCGAGCTCCTTGTCACCATGGACAGCTGTAGGTGCCAGGAGATGATCCCGGTCCTCCCGTTGTCACAAGCTGAGTTTCCCACCGCTGCCAGGTTAACGGGAATTCATCCACGGCACCTCCTTTTCAACTCATTTGAGATTCGGAGCTGTGGCTGAGATATTATTGAGCTTTTGAGATGTTAATCAGCTGCTCCTGATTGTTAAAAAAAAAAACACCTTGTTTCCATGGTTACACATCTTAACAAAAGCCCCAAAGTAAAAAGGTTTCAGTAAAAATCCTCCCAGCTGCTCAGCATCTGATACCAGAGTAAACAATCATCCAAAAAAAAAAAAAAACAATTTACATCCATAAAAAAGAGGAATTAAAGTTTTCAAAAGCAATAACTCAGAATGAATGTAGAGCTACTCCAACATGCAGCCACCCAGAGCGGCACAATTCTAGAACTTGTGATCATCATATACGTTGTTATTAACGGGTTTATGATGAACTGACGGCTCCTCCTCTAAGCGGGCCTCTTGCAGAATAATCATGCGCGCGCACTTCAAATTGTATAAATACATAACAATACACCAAAACAATTTACTGACTTGCTTTTTTTCATATCTTGTAGTGTAAGATCTTGTAGTGTATGATAAATGGATGGCTCCTCTAAACATCGCGGACCTCTTGCAGAATGCTTGTTAACTACATGTATGCAACTCTGACATGTATGCAGAACGGACTCTTTAAAAAAAAAAAAAAAAAAAGGCAGACAGAAACGAGTAGGAATCAAGCCTGAAACAAAGAGTCTGTTTGTGAAAACTATTAATCATATTTTCAAAATCCTTAAACCACAAGTGGCAGGAGGGTCGGGCTCAACTTTCATGTGTCTACATTGTTTCATGTAGGAGATGTGTCAAGTTAAAACCTGAGCATTTTCTGCTTTGAGGTAATTTGAGAGAACAAGTCCTCCAGAAGTGAGAAACACACTGTGTGAAATAAGGCAGACATACCTACGTTTTGATGCACTAAAGAGGTGCAATGTGTGTGGGAACGTTTAGACAGAACGTTAGGACCCGTTTTGATTTGGAACAATGTTTCTACTGTGAAGTTTGAGCTGTAGAGCTCCAAGGAGAGTTATACTCTTGATAGGGGAAAAAACAATCCAAGATTTTTTATTTGGACATGTTTTGCCAATTTTATCTGCACCGTATGAAATGCTGCCACCTAAAGTCATAGAGCACGACTGTTTGATGCGGTTTCTCCAAAGCTGTGGGATGAATTACAAATCAAAACTCAAACAGAAGCAGAGTCATGTGATGCTTGTGCATTGGCACCTTTAGCAAAGTGCTGATGTGATGACAAGACGATAATGAGTCTACTCTCACTGTAAGCTTCTGCTTCAGATGAAGGTTTGTGTCTGGTGACAAATGATGAAGGTTTGTGTCTGGTGATAAATGATGAAAGTCTGTGATAAATGTGCTGACATTCGTGTTTTTGTTTGACCTACAGAGGTGTAGACGAAGCCCTCGTTGTTCATCGCCAGGTAGAGTTTGGTCTGGACGCCCTGGATGGCCACAACACGAAGCCCCACGGGGATCAGGTTGAACACAGCTATGAAGACACACACATTTACACACACACAAGGAACGACACAGAGGGAAACAGAACGATCCTCATCAATATCACTGACATAATGACACCTCCATTTTGCAGCAGAGACGCTGTTATAAATGTTCAGTCAGGCACAGAAGCTATTATGCGTCTGGATTTAGGCACGCAACGACAAACAAAACAACACTAAAAGGTTTGGTAAATAAATCGTAAGAAGACAAGGTTTATGAGATTACAGCTATTTTTCTTTTTTACTTTGAACGTTTAATTCAACTAATTTTATCTGAACTGAAACCTTTCAAGGTTTTTAAGTAGTAAACATCTTTATAATTCTCAGTCTGATCCATGTAACCACGTAACTCTGTGGGGAAACTGCTCATATTGTTTCACACAAATCAGCCATAACATTATGACCTATGACTGAGCACAGCTCTGTTCAGGGTGTCCTGGGGTGTCGATTCAAAAGGTTGGAGAGTTGTGGGGCAGAGTCTCTGTGGATTGCACTCAAAGTTTGAAATGGGAGTTTGCAGACACATTCTCTGAGCTGTTTCTAAGCAGGCTTTGTGGGGTTTACTGCTGTCTCCTAAGAGAGGGGGCTTTTTCAGTGGGAGAGTGTGGTTACCATGTGGGAGGTGTGACTGGTCTGCAGAAATGTTTACGTCGGTGGGAAGTGTCAATGTAAAATTCATGTGAATACATGGATGCAAATTTTCCCTGCAAAGCGTCACATTTTAAAATGATCTTGTGATCAGCAGTGGTGTAAAAGAGCTCCTTCTGGCCATTTGGATTTACATCTCGCTCAATTCAATGCATCATAAAAAATCTTCTCTACAGGCTGGTTGGTTTACAGAGCAAGGTTGGCTTTCTGAAAACTGAGCAGCTACATGTAATGAATTACTTCATGGATCACTTGTTTATTTTTTATTTAATTCATTTGTTCATTTGCTTAAAATAAACAAAACAAATTCACCAAAAAGAAAGAAAAAAGTTGAATGAAAAGGGCAGAAAGAAGAAACACGTTCTTATATCTGCCCCTTATTAAAAAAATAAAATAAAATAACTTTTAACAAACAACTTAGGCTTGAACATCTCCAAAGTGAAACCAAAAATATTAGACATGTTTCACTTGGCACCAACAACTTTAACTTAATCATCTTTTTAAACATGTAAATTGTTTTAGAAAATTTTATGATGATATCAAGACAATTCCACAATCGTATTCCCTGAATTACAACTCAGCTCCTTCAGACTAGTTCTAAATGGAGGTTTTTTACAAACATTTCCATTCCCTTCAGGTAATGATGACTCTCTTTAACAAATTTTAATTGAATATTTGGGGGCAATATTTTTTATAAGCTTTATATATGACTTGTAAAATACTATATTCAACCAAATCATAACATTTTAATAATTTCAACTGATGAAATAATATATTTTTTGGGTGATCATAGCACTTCCTAATAATTCTTAAACTGTTTTTTGCTTGTTTGTTTGTTTGTAAAATAAAAATAGGATTTGTAATTGATTTGCATGCTTTCCCCCAAACTTCAATTCAGTAGATTAAATATGGAACAATCATTACATTATACAATATATACAAAGCTTTGTCATTCAAAAGCTCTTTTACTGTATACAGTAATGCAATTGGTTTTGCTATTTTTATTCTTAAGTAATTTACATGAGATTTCCATGTCAGCTTCTCATCAATAACAACACCCAAAAATTTTATTTCATTAACTATTAATTTCAATGCTGTCAATGTTAAACTTATTGTTTAAAGTTAAAACTATTAATATTGACAAAGCTGAGAATTTTATGTTTATTTGATGGGGATTTCAATTTTTTTGAAGGCTAAATACAAATAAAAGATGAACATTAATTTATTTGTATAGTTTGTAGTTTTTCTGAGGCTTTTATATTGTTTTTATAGATATCGAATTACAGTATATCGTTATCGACTGAAATCAAGAAATATATTGTGATAAATGTTTTGGCCATATCGTGCAGCCCTGCATAGACCTAATGGTAAACAAAGAACTTCGTCTTGCAGCTCATATCCCTATTCACCACAGTGAAGCAACACAGAGTATGCAACACTGTAAACAGCCCTGACCTGTCTATCTCCCACTTCATTCTTTCCTCACTTATGCCGAAATACCCCAAGATACTTGAACTCCTCCACTTGAGGCAGCACTTCACTCCCAAACCTGAGAGGGAAGTCCACCCTTTTCCAGCTGAGGACTGACTATGTGTTGTGTTTGTTTTTTACACTCCATGTACAGGGGTGCTATAGGGGTTTATGTTGATTCCCCTCTGAGATGGCATTGGATAAAGTCACAAAACTAAATAAACAAATGTGTGTTCATGCTCTTATAAAAGACCGAGGGCACAGTAGAACAAAGGTGAGATTCTGCTGCATCCTAATTATAACTTTTACAAGGTACCAACATCTCTAAATATTTCATTTTAACAAGCAAACATAAACAGCTGCATTATAAAAGTTTATTTTTTGTTCCAGTGCAACTAGACTACAATGTGAAAAACGTTAAACGTACCCTTTTCATTTAGACACACATCTACACGTAAATAAAACGTGTTTATAAGGAAATGGTCACAACAAATGGATATTCTCAATTTAGTTTCTAGTCTGGTCACTATAAACATACAGTAGTTGATAGTGGGATTTCATTTTGTTCAGTAATGTACAGCCCCCAGTACCACAAGCTAAATCAAACATGAACATTGCTTTAGCTTTCAATAAATCAAGAATTTTAGTAACATTTATGACATTTTGATATTGAATGTTTGTTCATACCTTGATTTTGGCTTCATGCCATCATCTTCAGAATGTTTCCCTTCCTCTACTGGTTTGAGGTTCTGCAGAGGAATCACTTCAGCATTCCCATACTCAGTGAAGGTGACGGCTGCGGTGCCATTCTCTCGGTCTATCTCCTCAATCTCGGCCTCATACACCCTGTCAAAAAATCACGTCTGTAAGCAGGTGAGTATGAGCCAAATACTCAGGTTCTACTTAACTAACAAAGCTCAATACCATAACAGAATTGTAAAAAACAACACAGTATGTTTTGAGAATAACTTAATTATCTCATGTTGATCTCTGCTTTTGAAAGAAAAGTAAGATGTGCTCTCAAAATCATGCTTCAAACTATACATATTGAATATCTAAAGTGTCACTGCTAATTACTCAAAAACTATGTTTCCAGTAATGGTAGAGGCTGACAATATGTTTCATTAAATTTACATTAAATTACATATAGAGTACTGAGATAAATACAAACTAATATAAAAAAGAACATGACAGTTATAATCTACTATTAGGAAAAGGAAAACTCAACAGACATGCTGTTAAAAAAAGGCATATTTCGTTGAACTTAAAACACAGAATGAATGTTTTGTTTGTATTATGTCTTTTGTCAATAACAATTACACCAGCACTAGCAGGAAAATTCCTGTAAACCAGATTTTAAGAGGACACTCACTGTCCATCCTGACTCCACATTGCCAAACACTTGTCTCCAGGTTTCCAGTGGTGCTTCACGGGCACTGTGTCTGAACTACTGGCAGTGGAAGCCCCATCGATGGGCTGTGAAGCCAGGAGATCTTTTGTCAGGTCGATGACTTCCTGCACAAAGAAGATAAAAAAAGTTAGTACCATAGTTAGCTCAGGCATTTTTTTTTCTTACCTGCAAGTTTACATTCTCAAAATAACAGGGAAATCCTTAACCTTCTGCCCAATTATTAATGCTGAGACATTTCAGATCAGTAGCGATCTAGGAATACCACTAGACGTTATCAAAATAAAACAAATATGTTTGGGCTGCTGCTTAATACATCATAATATTTACATTTTAGTGTTTAGCATATATCTTGTTTTTTTTAGTGTACCGTTTAGCGTATGTCCTAGTGTATATCTTAGATTCTTATATACAGTTTCTTTTTATACTTTTTTGGGTTATTTTTGGGTGTATCTGGGACCTTGAGTACATAATTTCGTTCCACCTCATGTACCACATGTGACGCGAATGACAATACTGTATACTACTTGAACTTGGAACGTTATCAAAAAAAAAATACAGTACAGTATAAAGTTGTTACTTAAATTATTAATTAAAAAACACCCTTGTTAAGAGTTACCAGAAAATCTTTGGCCTTAAGAGGATTTCTTGTGGTTACATACTCAAGTTAAAAATTATCCACAGGTGAAAACCGGCTTCACCAATTTTTTTTTTTTTTTACAGGATGTTGTTGCGTTTTCAGTGAAAACCTTTTTTTAAACTCACATATAGTGTGATGAATGTCCATCTAAAATGGACATACAAACCTGCAAGTCCTTCTGGAGTTTGCGGAGGTCTTCATTGTCTGGATCGGTAGATAATGCCACTTCTACTTGCTGCAGTTGAGCTTTGTAGCTGCTCAATTGTTTCACCAGATCCTCCGACATCTGTCAAAGTACAGAGTACAGTATTATCCTGACTCAAGCTGAGAACTGAAGGCATAAAGTTGATAACTGAACCTAAAAATGTACTAAACAAAAATACTGTGGATATATGTGAGTATGCTTTTAATTAAAAAGAGCATAACCATAACACTCATGTTAGCATTGCGCTAGCAGTGTTAGCAGGATCCCAGGGCCTAAATGTCGACAGAAGGCTTCAAAAGTCCTAGAGTGGAAATACCAAAAAATGAGTGAGCGTGTGAATTTACCTTAGTTTTGATGGTTTTCCCCGATTATTACAAGTACAATAATTTAAACTTTAGCTCAAAATCTTCTCGAAAAGTAAATAATATTGCTAAAATGCGTGCTCTCCCTCCTCAGTGATGCTAACAGCTCAAAGTCTCGTTGAAAATCTCGCGATAGTTAGAGAATCGACTGAACAGCGCCTCTACCGGACAGCTCGCGTATCTGCAGTCTGCACACATCTTCCCTTGACTGCAGAAAATCACACACATCCTTAAGCTTTTTCATGCACAACACTGTGTATGTTTGTCTCATTGTCTGAATGAATGAATAAATAAATGTTTACATGCTGTTATGCAAATTCCAGCACATTATTGTGTATTTGTCATATACAGGTCAACACAAGGTCAATAATGCAATCATATGCTCAGGATGGTAAATTGTCCCTGGGTGTGAGTGAGAGAGTGAATGGTTGTTTGTCTCGTGTGTTTCCATGTGTCCCTGTGATGGACTGGTGACCCCTCCAGGGTGTACCCTGCCCCTCGCAGAGTGATTGCTGGACATGGGCACCGGTGAGCCCTGTGACCCAAAATGGAAGAAGCGGGTAAAGGATAATGGATGGATGGATGGATGGATGGATGGATGGATTAAAAGCAAAAGTACTTGCTGAATGTATTACCTAATGTAATGTTCTACACAGGGGTGTCAAATTCACTTACAAAAGGGGGACAAATTAAAACCTTTTTCAAACTAAGGGACCATTTCAGACACTATATGAACTCAAATCAGATACCCAACATATTTTATTGATCACAACCTCCTCAACAAGAGTTTGATTGGTCTCATTTGATGTTCTATGTTGTACTTTCAACGTCATAATCAAAGATTACTTAAAAAAATAAGAGATATAAGTATTTTACGTTTCACATATCATACTGGGGGCCAGATAAGAAGTCAACGAGGGCCACATTTGACCCCTGGGCCTTGAGTTTGACACAAATGGTCTATAATATAATTAAGTGTGCCTTTTTCTGTAATACATGAACAGTGTTGAGCCATTTTAATGAACAATGCTGCAGATAATGCATGTTTTTATTGTGTTTACTCTGTGACACAGTTCAGACGTGGCCTTGTGATTCTGTGCGTCAGGATTTCAGGGGTGACATGCTGAGTTAAATGCCATTAAGAAAAATAAGAAACAGGAATGATTATACCTTTGCAAGTTTTTATTTAACACAAAGCAAAACCAGTGTGTCATTTTAACTGCAATAAAAACTTTTAAATAAAAGTTGTCTGCTGAAAAAATTAGACACACCTAACAAAGGAACATCTGATCATTTCAACTCCAGTTTGTCATCAAATCTAGTTCAATACTGTCTAGTCAACCTTGTAATGGGTCAATAGTGAACAACATTTTAACTTCCTGTCACCATTTTCAAAACTTGGACCCATGTGTCGAGTCATTTGGAGACATCTCCTGTCTTCTAGCATCCCATGAATTGACACATTTTAATATTGCAGCAATAATTTATTGTTCAAGTTCAGAAGAAGTTGGTTTTCAAAGTTTTTTTTTTTTTTTTAGTCCAGTCTGTCTCTTTTGGGAGAGAATCTGTCCTGCTGTTTTGAATACTCTTTCAAACACAGCAGTGAAGGCTACCTATGGGACAGACCTGTTTGGCAGGCCGTAGACTGAAGAAGTCCTCTGGATGGGGGACGAAACATTTCTCACTTCAAGAAACTGGTCAAGATGACACTATTTAACATTTTTTTTATTATTATTAACAAACATGGTTATATGGAAATTTAGTTGTGCCAAGTTGGTCACATCTCAAGGATAAGGAATGACTCACTGACATTTTGCTGAAACACACACATGCTGCTTTACAAATAAAGGCCAGCATTTCTTGTAAGTGCATATCATCCACCTTTCATTCCAGACTTTTAAATTATGATTATCCCATGATGAGAAACAAGAGTTATATCTGTTTTGGTCCAACTCTGTAAATGTTATGTGCAATTGTGCACAATATGGGAGGTGTTGAGTTCAGACTGCACATGTCTGATGGAGATGGACATTTAAAATCAAGCAGTCTTACTGAATAAATGATCAATAAAATAAGTTTTATGGGTGTGTTGATTAGAATAAAGATTTTATGTCTGTCTGTCAAGGTGCTGAAACAATCAAATGTTATTTTAATCTTTTTGTAATCAAAAGGTTTTTTTATACAGTAATCTATTTTGTGATCAAAGAAGTATTCATTAAGTGATTGTAAAAGTTAGATCTGGATTTCACTTTTAATTGTTAAGTCAAGTGATTTTAGAAGGATGGTTTTTATACATCTCCATTTTTCACGTTTAGAATTAATAGAGCAAAGTTTAATAAAAAACAGTGTCACTTGAAGCAAGTCACAGGAAACAGCCATGTGGTCAGGCGACGTCTGGTAAAAGCACGTCATTAACTTACAACACAAGTGCAAGCACAGTGGTTAGACGGTGGGCCTGTGATTGGAAGATTGCTGGTTCAAGCCCTGGTACCAACAACATCAAAACATGTGGGTGGAAAAAGGTGAAACACCTCCACCCTCATTCGCCCCACCTTGGGCCCCTGAGCAAGGCCCTTAATCCCCACCATCTGCCCCCTAAACAGATCTCTCTTGAAAATGAGTTCTCGTGGCTCAATGAGACTACTGTACCTGGATAAATAAAGGGTAAATGAAAAAAAGAAAGAACAAAAGTACGCAGTTTAGACAGCTGAGCAGTTGCAAAAAAACCACAAGCTGAAAAAAAGGAGACAAACTGTTGAAAAGTCTTCAAAATGGTTGACAGGTCTTCAAAATGGATGTTAGATCATAAACAAGCCAATCAGAGACAAGAGATTAGTTTAAAAAGACAAAGATAGCAGACAAAAGTCGGTCAGTCATTTCAGGCAGAGATAAAACACGGTTGTCAAGCCCTGAAGACTTGGATCAGATCTGAAGATTGAAGGGAGAAGATTTTGACTGCAGATGAGCTGAAAAAAACAACAAGAGATGGAAATCTGAAGCAATGAAGAACCGCTCAGCAGCACATGATCACCCTTCAAGAAACTGACCCCAGATAACTCTGAACAAGGAATTAATTACATTTGATGACTGTTTTCAACAAAAGCTGTAGGAATTATTCTCCTTTTTCCTGGAAAACCAATCCAATCATGGGTTATGTGGTAGAAACAAGCCTTTTTGAACCAGTTTACCCGATTTAAAAATTACAGGTTGCATTTTGTGGTTTTTCTTAGGGACAGCACAGTTAGGGTGTAGGCCGTTTACAGATTGATGCATCCACACCTAGAGGAATTTGGCGTTTCACCCATTTTTTTTTTTATTTTTGTTTCATTCATTAGACTGCATTTTTGAAACACATTTGCTTGCACTACTGCTGGATTTTTGAAAGCTACGAATGTAACCTTATGCAAATTTATGATTAAAAACACAAAGCATGAAAATCTTAGTGTTGGACTCATTTTCCTGATGGCATCTGAATGATACACACTCTTTGTTGAACTTATCCAGGAAGTGTGCTTGGTTCTTTTGGAGCTTTTGAACGGTTACTTTGTTCCATTTTTAAACAGAATCCCCAAACAGCCAACTTGTCCTAGCCTAGGAAAATTACCAGGTCTTGTACCAATCGCAATTGTTAAATAGAGGAAGAGCAGCCATAATGCAGGATGCCTTATGGTAAACTTTGGGGTCACTGCTGCTTGACTCTGAGAGCTGTGAGGTGAAATGTGGGTGCGTCCTGCAGATTAAGGTTGTTAGTGCCTGGTCGAATGTATCTCGATCCCAACCTAAGAGGGCCTGACCGTAGTATTGTTTGGGTAATACTCAGAAGTCTAGGGGGGTCCAATTACTGTTTAGACGAGGGCTGGAGGGGTGTTAAACCCTGAAACGAAAACAGTATGTATGTATGTATGTTTGTATGTATCCTTGCCACCCTTGGACCTGTAAGCTGCTGTGGCTGAAGAACCCGTGACACTCTTGGACCTGTAAGCTGCTGTGGCTGAAGAACCCGTGACACTCTTGGACCTGTAAGCTGCTGGGGCTGAAGAACCCGTGCCACCCTTGGACCTGCAAACTGCTGGAGTTGAAGAACCCGGGCTGCTACCGTAGGATCTATGGGCTGTTACTGAGACCGGGTCTGCTGCCGTTGGACCTAAGAGCTGCTGAAGCTGAGATACCCGGGCTGCCAATGTCAGATCTGGTTGTGGTTGCTACTTGGCACCGGTCTGTCGCCTTTGGACCTGCGAGCTGCTGAAACCAGGTGACCAGGTCAGCTGCCATTGGATCTGGGTGCTGTTGCTGAGACATGGTCTGCCACCATTGAAACTGCGGGCTGCCAAGGCCATGAGATCCAGTTTGCTGCTGTCAGATCTGGGTGCTGTTGCTGGACCCGGTCTGCCGCCATTGAACCTGCGGACTTCTGAGGCTGTGAGATCTGGTCTGCTACCGTCGGATTTTGGGGCTGTTGCTGCTGGGCCACGGCTACCATCATTAGGCCTGTGAGCCTCGTGGTCAGGCCTCGGCTTCGTCTAACAAACCGAAGTGCTGCTAACACCAGGCCAGAAGTACTGTGAGTAATGCTGAATAAACATGAACAAACAAAAAAAGAGCCGGTGGGAAATAATTCAGAACACATGGAGGAAATTTTAAAAAATCATTAAACTTTATGAGTGTTGAACTGACAAGATTAGCTTCTCAGTGAGAACTCCTGATTGGTGTGACTGAGGAAGTGAAACAACTGAAAGTTCTGATAAGTAACAAAGACAATAAAATAGCTGAACTGGAACAAAAAGTAGATGATTTGGAACAATGCACAAGACGAGATAACTTGGTGATAACTGGATGAAGTTAGGCACCAGACATATGCAGCAGTGGCTGCTGGTGCCAACGCCACAGAGGACGCACCACAGGTATACCTACAGACTCTGGAGGCGCAAGTAGTGATTTTTTTACTAAACAAAGACATTGACATTGAACATGAGGACATTTCAATCTGTCACACCCTGCCCGATAAATCTGAAAAATTCAAACCATCAATAGTCATCAGGTTCATTAGTAGGAAGTCAAGAAACAATGTAATAATGCAAGCAAAAAAACTGAAGGGAACAAATGTATACATAAATGAACATCTAACCAAAACATGGAAATATTGCATGTGAAGCAAGGTTGTTGAAAAAAAAAAAAAAAAAAAAAATAGCATCAACAAGGACAAGAAATGGACACATCTGGACCAGAGTACACGAAGCGTCTCAGGCTAAAATAATAAAATAACTGAAGGATTTTTTAGATGAGAAAGACTTAGATGAGCTCATGAGAAGACAAATTATAAATCATTGAAAAAACTTGCACACAAAAAAATTGACAAAATACACAGACAAATGAACAAATACATTAAAATATGACAACTTACAAAGACTCAGAATCTAAAATATATAATGTTGAAGATGTGATTGATACAAATTTTTTCCAGTTATAAAAGAGTATGAATGTTATAATGAAGAGCAGTTTAATGACATCAGTATGACAATTGGATCTCTCTCTATTGTTCTTTTCAATAATATAAATATAAATGTTTATTTTTATTTTATTTGTTCATTTTTTAAATGCATTACCAAGTAATCCCATAAATGATAACATACAAAATATAAAAAATGAAAGGTAGCAGAAAGAAGAAAAAAATCTTATTATATCTGCCCCTTTAATATAAATATTGCATTTAACTGATGCAAATTTAGATAATGCCACACTGCGTCACTGTTGGCTGTAATTTCAAAACAGAAAAAGTCAGAAGTGAGGTGTATATGCATCGCAGCCCACATTAAAAAAAAGTGCAATGAGAAAAAGCCGTTGAAAGAATGAAAGTTCTGAAGGACCCACATTTGTGCTCTCAGTACTTCTCTCCAGAAGATTGAAGGAGCAGACAGGTGGTTGTTAACCACGAAAGCTAAAATCAAATGCTGTGTCGACAATTTTTAACCACAAAGTGCCTAAACCTCGACGCTGGCTAGCGAGCCAAAGATGCTGGTAAAAGAATCAGAGACGAGCAACGCTGGAAGCTCTAGCTATTTCCACTGCCACTGCCACTGGTACAAAATGTAAAATCACAGATCTGACACCAGACCAAAGACCAGGCCCTATACAGGTGCTACCAGACCTGACACTAGGCACAGAGCACGTCATCTACTCACTGGATCACACAGTCTGACCAGCGGTACGTGGTCATTCATCGTTTCATTTATGAAGCTGGTTTGCTTCCTATTTTGGAAATGGCTAAAGGGCGATTCCACCTAATTTTTCACTGCCTTAAGTGTATTTAATCTGTTCTAGTTTGTGACCAAGATAATAATAATAATACTTTATTTATAAAGCCCTTTAAAACAACCACGGCTGCAACAAAGTGCTGTACATATAAAATAAAGACCATTTAAACACATAAAAATAAAACCGTTGTTAAAACATTAAGATCAATAAAAAACAATAAAAACAGTGCAGAGCAACTTCAGTTTGTGCTAAAAGCCAGTGAGTAAAAATGTGTTTTTAAAACACAATCACAGATCTGACACCAGACCAAAGACCAGGCCCTATACAGGTGCTACCAGACCTGACACTAGACACAGAGCACGTCATCTACTCACTGGCTTTAAAAGAGTTTTAAAACTGGACAGTGAAGGGGCTTGTCTGATGGTAAGAGGGAGATCGTTCCACAGTCTTGGAGCAG
>JARVGQ010000390.1:14502378-14513172 GCA_031762355.1 Hypsolebias martinsi | reverse complement strand
CAGCCGGATGACGTCATATGGTGCGTTCAGGTGCCGTCGTAAGTCCGAGTTGCCGTAAGTAGGGGGCGCCGTAACTCGGGGACAACCTGTACATTCATAAATTCAATGTAAAGTTTAAATTTTTATCTGTTGATATCAAATCCTACAAGAATTACAACTCATAGTGCTACAATAACTGATAATATTTTCACAAATATAACAGATGGTGATGTGATAAGTGGTATTTTGATGACTGATCTTAGTGATCATTTACCGGTTTTCACAATTTATAAAAATGATGATAGTATAACAAAAACAATTATAAGAAAGAAAAAATTATAAACACATCCAAAAAAAGCCATAGATAAATTAAAAGATGACTTATTTAAACAAAATTGGGAAGATGTGTATGTTGATGATGTGAACAAATCATGATGAGTTTATGAGCATTTTGGATGTTCTGTATAAAAAAATGTGTGCAAAAAAATATACAAAGAAAAGTACTGTTGATCAAACATGGATGACAATAGGATTGAGAAACGCATATCTAAAAAAAGAACTATCTGTACTCTTGTTTCTTGAGATCTAGAACACATGAGGCAGAAAATAAATATAAAAATTATAAAAAATTAGTAGGGATCATAAGAAAACAAAAGAGGGAATATTATAGTGAACTATTACACGGTGACATGAAAGCAACATGGCGAGTAATAAACAGCGTTCTGAAAAAACATAAGGAAAAAACGGGTCTTTTGCAGTATTTTGCAAATAATGATGAAATACATGATGAAAATGAAATTGTAAATGGTTTCAATAATTATTTTGTGAATGTGGGATCAAACCTTGTAACTAAAATTCCAAAAGTCGATAAAAATGTGAGCTACTTAATTAAAGGTTGTGAAAACAGTATGTTTCTAAATGTAACTGACAAAGAAGAAATAATGATGATAGTTAAAAAAAAATTGCGGACAAAAGATCTAAAGATTGGGTAGACATGGATATGATGGTTGTGAAAGACATAATGAGTCATGTTATTGAACCGTTTACATATATATGTAATTTGTCATTTTCAACAGGAATATTCCCTGATAGCATGAAAATAGCTAAGGTATTTCCTCTTTTTAAAGATGGTGATAAATGTGTATTTAACAATTACAGACCAATATCTTTGTTGCCACAATTTTAAAGAATTTTAAAAAATATATTTGTAACAAAATTAGACAAATTTCTTGATATACATAGTATTTTAAGTGACAGTCAAGATGGGTTTTGATCAAAGAACTTTACATCCATGGCTCTTATGGAGTTGAAGGAACAAATTACTACAGCTACTGATCAAAAGCAACATTGTCTAAGTATATTTGTTGATTTAAAAAAGCTTTTGATACAATCGATCATACCATTCTCCTTGATAAATTAAATAAATATGGTATTAGAGGACCAGCGTTGCAGTGGGTACGTAGCCATTTGAAAGACAGAAAACAGTTTGTACAGATGGACGATGTAAGATCTAACCCCTGCAAGATCACATGTGGAGTCCCACAAGGCTCTATACGTGGACCAATGTTGTTTATCTTGTATGTGAATGATTTAGTGGAGGTGTCTGGACTCCTTAAATGTGTTCTTTTTGCTGATGATGCCACTTTTTTTTATTTGGGTAAAGATATGGAACAAATGTTGGAGTTGTTGAAAATGGAATTTGTTAAAATACAAACTTGGTTTAAATTAAACAAGTTATCATTAAACCTAGATAAAACTAATTACTGTATTTGATATTTATTAATAAAAAGATAACTGTTGATTTTCCCTTCAAAATTGATGGTGTAGACTAGAGATTTGTAGAGTAAGTGAGGTGAAATTTTTGGGTGAAATTATTGATGATAAACTGTCGTGGAAACAGCACATAAATTCTGTAACAATTAAAATATCGAGGTCTATTGCAGTACTGTACAAAATAAAGGATTTATTGAATGATAAAGCTCTATATTTGCTGTATAATACAATCATTGTCCCACATTTAATTTATCGTGTTGATGTTTGGGGAAAAGTGTGCAAAACTATAACAAAGCCTATTTTTATTTTACAGAAAAGAGCTGTAAGAATTATTACAAGAACTTACTGTCATCCATCAAATATTTTATTTAACCAACTGAAATTACTGAAGTTTTATGATTTGGTGGACTATAATATTTTGTTAGTTATTTATAGAGCTCATAACAACACACCACCTTCAAACATTCAAATGCATTTTGTTAAAAGAAAAAGTTGCTACAATCTTAAGGGAACTGAGCTTTTTGTTAAACCACAGTACAAAACTAGTTTAAAGGGATGGTCTATTTCAATACAGGGAGTTGATTTGTGGAATGGTTTGGAAAATGATGTTTAAAAAAAAATCAAAGTCAGTTTTTATGTTTAAGACAATGATCAAAACTAAATTATTAAAAAAAATACTGTTATGTTAAATGTTGAATGTCCTAGAAATTTGTAAATTTTGATGAGTTACTCTTTTTGCTCTGTTATTCTTGGATGATTATTGTTTTGAAATTGATCGTTTGAATTGCTTGTTTTAAAAAAGGGGGAGACAAAATAAGATTTCTTCTTCTTTCTGCCACCTTTCATTTTATGTTTTCTTTTCAAAAAATATGTTGTAATGTTTTTTTTTTTTGTATTTTAATTTAAAATGAGTAAATTATTTAAAAAAAAAAATAATAAAAATTTTGCTGCTCCTGTCTCTGAAGTACGAGGCCATGCTGAGCAGAAGCTGCGTGAACATTTAAAAACTGTAACATGCAAAAGAACACGTGGGTTGTTGCATCGGTTAATAATTACAGTATTGTAAATAGAAATAATCTATGGGCGGCATGGTGGAACAGTGGGTAGAGCTGCTGCCTCTCAGCGAGCAGGTCCCTGGTTCAAATCCCATCCGTCGATGCTTCTGGGTGGAGTTTGCATGTTCTCTCTGTGATGCGTGGGTTTTCTCCAGGTACTCCAGTTTCCGCCCACAGACCAAAAACATGCATGTTAGGCAGATTGGTAACTCTAAATTGTCCCTAGGTGGGAGTGTGAATGGTTGTTTGTCTCATTTGTCTCTATGTGTCCCTGTGATGGACTGGAGACCTGTCCATGGTGTCCCCTACCTCTCACATAGTGATGGCTGGACGTGGGCACCGGTGACCAGAAAAAGAAGAAGCGGGTGAAGATGATGGATGGATTGAAATAATCAAAAACAGCAAAAGGCAGAGGTTAAAAAAAACTCATATTTCTAAATCCTATGTTGTTTTTTTTCTCTCATTGCTAGTACTGTAATTTTTTTCCAGCTATGGTTTGAAGATTAAAGATTAAAAGATTCCTTGGATTCATGTACTGACGATATTAATTTGTGTCGCCTGCCATCAAAACGTCATCGTCTGTTCCTGTCTGTGGGTGACAGTTTACCAAAACATTGCATGAACTATAGATAGTTTTTAATGAAACCCTTAGAAAGTTATGAATGTATGTACGTCTTTGAGTAACTTTAGGATTCAACCAAATTTAACATGGCCGCCACAACCCAGTCACTTGTTCAGATATTGAGCAAATATCTGATGCTGTGGTAGATAAGCGTCATGCCCAAAACATTAGCTAAGAACTACAGCATGCATGGCATCTTTGCTTAAATCTCTGGATCATTCCTAATTGTCTGTTGGTAAAATATCTCATCTTTGAACAGATTTGAATGAACTTCTAAGTAATTCATCCCTGGATATACATTTACAACTGATTAACAAATGGAGTCAGTCTAATTTAAGATGGCTGCCACAGCTAATCATACTTAGCCAACACAAAAAACATCTATAAGTCAGATCATTTTATAGCTATTGTGCAAACCTTTGGTGTGGTAGGGGCTGAAAGTGATTTACAACATCTACTCGTACTAGTAATACGTCAAGTAAACGGCTCACAATCTCACGGGACATTACACATGACGATATTTTCAAGGTTTGACCAAAACCAATATACCTCCGTGATTTTTCAAAGTAAGAGCTTACTTTAAAATGTTGTCAAAAACAAAGATGATAGATGCTTTTCTCCAAATAATGTTTTTTTTGTTGTTGTTGCACTTCCAACCCACAAACTTGAAAATGTTGCTCTAATCTAAGAGGCTGTAGAAGGGACATAATTATATCTCAAGAGTTTTATGGTTCAAGCTGTTGCCTAATTACAGTCATTCAGCCAACCATGTTCTTTTTTAATGACTGTGGCTGTTTGGAGACTTAGATTATGGGGATTATCCATACAAACCCGGTCACGGGTTGCAGAGTTCATGTGGTGAGGCGTTTACATGATGTACACTGTATGTAATCATTTAATTAAAGCGCGCGCTTCCACATGTTTGTTTTGCAGCCAACAGTCGAGGCCTGAAAAGCAGCGGAGATAAACGGGAGATGAGCTGCTCGCGAGGGGGACGGCCACTGCTCTTTGAGTGACAACAAGTGAATTGAATTAGCCGTATTAATCTCACATCGTGACCCGCGTTTGTATCTGCGCGACACAGAAGAATGAGAGCGTTCACGGGTGCAACGTTTCTTTTTTTTTTTTTCTCCCTGAGATGAAAAGAAGAAAACCCACACCGTGTTTTGCGATGATACTTCATCAATCCGTTTAAGCAGATAAATTGTTCAAGATTGCATCGCCACCTGACATTTGGAGGAAAAGCACCCTCTTGCTAATTAAATGAGCACTTGACATGTCGTTGAGTGACTGCCTGAATTAAATGTCCCAGATCAAATTTGTTTCCTCAGAGTGAACTTTATCATTAAATTGGATTTAGCTGGAGTTGGATGCTAACCCCCAAAGTGCATATAAAAGTAGGAAATTAAATCACCCCTTGCTAGAAATCAAACCTTTGACATAAGGCAATATTGTTAAGTCGCTTGAGGCAATAAGAACCCAAACTATGATTTATGTTGGGAAAAAAAAAAAAACATATTTTCAGTCTCTTCAGTACTAAATATTTTTCTATTTTATGTTTACTGACCTTATAAAGATGGTACAACATATACTTCAGCCTGTTGGAATGATGTAGATGAAATTAAAGTTTCTCTTTATTTATTAAAGAAATACATCTGTGAAGTTTAGCATCTGCTTTTTTTTTAAATAAAAATAAAAAAACATTTAAGTGCATGTTAGAGATGCTCAGTGAAATGTCCCAAGGACTGGTGAAAGCAACTCCGTGAAGTAGGAATCAAAAGCAGCACAGGGTTTTACTTTAATCGATGTTAATATGTTCTAAAGTTACTATTTTGTGAAAATGTAAACCGCGTGCGTTTGTTTACCTACAGAAACAACCACAGTGACTGAAAATATGTGACATCCTCCAGGATAGAGAAGTCTGACAGCAGGTGCTCAGATATGTTGAGTGAAATATGCAGATAAAAGTGCTTTGTTTATATTGAGTGAGTACCCGCATTTCAGAATTGTATCTGGAAAACTACTGCAGTAAAACCCTTCAAACTGCACCATGTGTTCAGGATATGTTTTAGGTCTGACTTTATACTTTTCCATGAGTGCTTTAAAGAACATTTTATATGTTTATATTAATTTAACACTGATTTATAAGCTGAAAGCAAGCTGATTAGTGAATTGCCAGAAATTTACTTTGTTGATAAGCAGCTGAATGCCATACAAATTTATTTACAACATCAATGGGCTTTAGATCCATGATAATCTTCGTACTTCCCAATACTTGCTGGCTTTTTATCACCAAAAAGCTCAATCAGTGTTGCACAAAGAGTGTCTGATTAATCAATAAGGAGATAGATTACTTGCACAAGTGTTAGGTTAAACTGAATTTTGAAAAAAAATGAAGCAAAAATGAAAGATAATCAGACTTTGGTGAGACGTACCGTAGGTGCTGTCTTCATCCTTGGTTCCATCGATGGTGCCATCGGGCTGCATCTGCAGCTGGAAGCCCTGTCGACTGGAGAGCCTGGTCACAATGCCCTTTAGCTGGGGCTCTGCAGGAGAGGAGGGGGGGGCAAGAGGAGACACATGGTCAAACAATCAAATGTATCAAACCCAACTCGCTTTGGGAAGCAGAAAAAGTCAGAGGTTGTCAACGAGGGCCCAGCTGACCTCCCTGACACCTGAAAACTTGGATTAAAACCAGGTGATCCTGTTTCTGATTGTTCCATGCAGACACCTGCTGCTACAGCATCACTGTGAATAAAGTCATGAGATGCTTCCTGCAGCATGAAGAACACATGCAGGCAGACGAGGAAGTGAGGATGAAAACACGGCGTTGTAGAGATAATGGTGGTACAGATGATGATGAGGTGATGCTGGAGCCCCATGATGTTCAGACTGACCCCCCCCCCCCCCTCCCTCATCCATCCATCCCTCAGACCTGGAGGTCGCTTCCTCTTCCGTTTCTTCCTCGATCCGAACAGCTTCACGCGGGAGAACACGTTCAGCTTGCTCGGCTTGTCGCTGGCGCCCTTGCTGTTGCTCGGGCTGCTGCTGCCGCGGCACGCGTTCGCCTTCTCCCGCTCGCGCGCCTGCCGCTTCTGGCGGATGAGGGAGCTGGCGATGGCCGCTGCCCGGGACATGCTGATGTGGAGCGAGTGAGACGAGGCTGCGCGTCCCCGGGCTGGAGAGAAGGGGAGGACTGTTCGGTGCAAGGAGGGAGGGAGGGAGATGGGGGGGGGGGGGAGGTTCTACACCACCCACAAGTCAGTTGGCATCACACGCCGGCCGCTGCTGGCTGGTGGCTCCGAAACACGAGATGATCCAGAATCCTCCATCCGTGCGTCCGCGGTGCGCCTCCTCATGGACCCGGAGATGTTCCAGCGGCTCCCATCCCATCCCCCCTCCAGGGTATGGGGGGAGGGGGGGTCTAAGTGGTAAAAACTTAACCCCTCAATTGATTTTTTTTTTTTTTTTTTTAAGTGTCCAAAAGAGCGTGGATGTGGATGATCTGGTCCAGGTCTGAGTGAAAGAGAACAGCTGATGGAGAGTGTTCTTGGTGATGATGATGATCACTGCAGCTGTCGCCTCTTCTCCCGCTCTCCTCCTCTCCCTCCTGCTCCTGCTCCTGCTCCTGCTCCGCGCCGCTCCGCTCCTGCACGCAGGCAGAAACGCGCCGAGCCGGATGTTTGTCAGTGAAACGCGGCGGGAGTTCAGCCGGAGAGAGACGGAGCATGACGCGCCCGCGCCGTTCATAAAACTGCTGCAGCCCTGCCCGCACCCGAGGAGGAGGCGAGAGGACGGGGAGGAGGAGGTGGGAGGAGGGGGTGAGGGGGGCTGCTTCAGATATAGGGGCACCTGTAGCCCCCCACGTGGCGTGATATTTACATGTTCCACTGAGACACTGATGTGTGATGGGCAGGGAGGGGAGTTCGAGGAGGTGCGCGCGCGGGTCGTTTGAGGATGGATGTAATGCACGAGGAGGAGAATAAACAGAAAGGGGGGCGAGGAGGGGCAGACAGACGAGTGACTAAATGAATGAGAGGAGCGATAATAGAAGAGGGAGAGAAATGAGGGAAGGAGTGCGCCTGCGAGAGAAAAGGGGGAACAGAGAGGGAGGGAAAAAAATGAAGTAGGCTATAAAACATGAAGAGAAATGTGCAAGTAAAACAAAAGGAGGAATAATTTGTTTACTTATTTGATGGCAGGAGGAACAAACTAAAAGCCTACAGGCACATCTCGAACGCACGGAGAGAATGCACATCGCCCGCCAGATTTTTTACACTGAGATCCTGTTTTGGTGAAAAGTGATGGAGTCGTTTGGTCAACGTCTGAAGCTGTGAATGAATCACGAGTTGTCCCCTTCCATGTCGATCAGCTGTGGCGGCCATCTTGAATCCAGTTGACTCCGAAAGCTAATCAGTTGTAGTCGTTCATCAAGTTTCATAAAAGTCATCTTGTGGTTTGTGAGATATTTTCAATTCAATTAAATTTAATTCAAAAGTATTTTATTAATCCCAAAGGGAAATTAAATGTTGTAACTCGTTATCCTTGTTTCATTGAGTTGTTATAGATACTGATGGCTGTAGACAGGAAGGGTTTATTGTAAAGGTCTGTCCCATGGTGGATCCAAAGAAAATGGCTGCAAATGCTGTCCGATCCATCCACCCAGACTCAGCTGGCCTCTTGGTTCCCTCAGGCTGCAGGACCCATCCCTGAGCGATGGCCTCTCCTCCTAGCAGCCTGCCGAGCTCCAGCTGTAGGTGTCAGGGGATGATCATGGTCCTTGCTGTCATGAGTCACATTCCCTGCCAGTTCAAGGATCTCAGTGGTCAGGCACTCGAGCACAGCCAGCAGGGAGACGGGAATGCATCCACTGTACCTCCTTTTCAACTCATTTGACATTTGGGGCTGCAGTTGAGGTAATATTTGAGCTTTTGAGATTTTAATCAGCAGCTCCCGGTTGTTAAAAAAAAAAAAACTTGTCATGGTTATGCATCAAAGCAAATGTCCAAAAGGAAAGAGCTTTCAGTAAAAATCCTTCCAGCTGCACAGCATTCAATACCAGAGGAAGCAATAATCAAAAAAAGGTGACTTACATCCAGAAAAAGAGGAATTAAGTTTCCAAAAGCAATATCCCAGAATGAAGGTAACAGATCTACAGTACTCCAACATGCAGCCACCCCAAGCGACGCAATTTTAGAATTATGGAATTAATGTACAATTAATGCATTAATGAATTAATGTAATTAATGTTATGGAATTATGAATTCTCTGGTAACACAAGCAAAAACAATTATCACTTCGGCTTCGCTTTTTAGCTGTAAGCAATAAAAAGGTGTCAAATGAGACAAATTAACTCAATGGAAAATGTCAAAAAGAAACACACAAGACTGTGAAGGGAAGAGGAGGAGCTCACAACCTTTTTTTTTTTTTTTTTTTTTTTTTTTTTTGGTGTTGCATAAGTTCACTTCTGAGAGGCTGCAGCTCACAAAAAGGAGGTGAACAGCAGACAGAGCACTTCAGATCAGATGAGGTGTGTCGTTTGTCTCCAGACATTTCATTTTGCATTACTGCACCGGAGCAGTGGTAACAGCTCAGCGCAGCAATCAGCCACTTCGTGCACATCTGCGGGCCACAGGCGGGCCCTGCAGGAAAACAGATGAGCAGATGTTGCAGACGCATACACCTATCTACAGCGAGCCCAGAGGAAGAGGAGGAGGAGGAAGACTCATCAACATGTGGGACTGAACACCAATCAGTGCCGGGTGTTCTTCAGAGGAAAAGATGGTGAGAATCCCTGAAAAGGAGCTAAATTCAATAACTGACTGCAAAAGAGCCAACAAGTGAAGAGAAGGTCAAGACCTGTTCACAAGTGGCTCCTGGTAAAAAATAATAATAATAATTAGACATGCAGCCCAAGCTAGTACTAACTGAAACATTTCTTGTAAAGACAAACACAATGAGGTCTAATAATCAACATCGTGTATAAACTTGAATGGAAACAAAGAAATGACCAAAAGTCATGTGTCCTTGCACGAGTTTCCTGATTTGATCCTGCCCACGCACTCGGGCTTTCAGATTAAAAGCAGCAGTCTCACACAAGGTGAGGGACTCGATCAATCCTGCCTTCAGCTGATGGCAGAGCGAGGACTTACAAGAAAAAAGTGAATCAATAAGCTGATCGATGGGCAAGCAGCTAAACACACACACACAAAAGGAATCATTAGACTTTATATGAACTAATTCTGTTTTAGTACATCAAAATAAACTAAGTGAATGTCATGTTTAACTACACAATTAAGCTGTTGCATCACTTGAAAATAATATTTTCTTTTAGTTTTTTTTTTTTTTTTTTTTAGCTCTGTAGCGCCCCCTACTGGCTTTTGATGATATGGCAAAGACAGTAAAGGATCTGTCCTGATTGAGTCAGGTCCTCTGGACAGATTCTTCTTTGACTGAAGAAGTCTTTCGGATAAATAAAAGACAAAACGTTTCAACAAAGAAGAATTCTTCCAGAGGACCTGACTCAACCTTGATAGACTGGAAAGGATCATTTTAACGTGACACAAGGAACTGTACAAGATATTATGAGAAAACACTATCAGAGGTGAATGTACAATTTAAATATAACTCCAAAATTTGAGTTTTACGCTGCAGAAACAACCTGCTGTAATCCTCTGAAACTGGCCTTCAGGGTCTTCGAAGACGTTAACAGTGAAAGGTGAATCACTTTGATCTGCTCTGAATTCATTCAGGCTGCTTTTAACTTGAATCTTAAACAGAATTGGTTCTAGTTTTTTGGTAAATAAAGTTATTTTAGACAAGCTTTGTTTAAGGAACCGCCCAGCTCAGAATTATTTAATCTGTGACTATGAAGGTGAGTTGAGTTAATAAAATACTTCTTTCAGCATTGTTATTTCTAGTATCACTTGTCTCCAAAGGTGAAAGAGGATTTTTGCTACTGTCTACGTGTGTTCAATCATCTGTAGTGTTAGCAAAATATTTCATGAACCTGTGGACAGATTTTAGCAAAACTATCAGAAAGTAAATATTGGATGCATATCTAAAATTAATCATCTTTTTCAAGTTAACCCGCCACAGCTGATAGACCGTAGTGCACGCACACATGCACACACACAACTGTAACTCAGTCAGTTTTACAGATACAGTATTGAGCTAAATTTGATGTGGTAGTAGTTGAGTCTTCCTCAACACATTTCGTCTTGCTCTCATATCACATGAGATTGTGTAGACAGACAGACAGACACACACACACACACACACACACACACACACACACACACACACACAGACAGATAGACAGACAAACAAACAGACAGACAGAAATATTGACAGACAGACACACAG